>JALLPH010000210.1:0-39119 GCA_036939855.1 Cyclotella choctawhatcheeana
TTTGCTGTCAGTGTCAATGATTAGACTATCAATAGGCTCCTCTAGCTTGCGTGTACATCCCACCAAAGCATTTGTCCATCGGTAGAAACAGAAATGCACTGATTCCCCGTCTTGGAAGAGACCCAAAAGATATCTAAGACTGGGTTATGGTGAGATTTTTCAACCACAGAAGATTCTGTTGGAGCACATGCAAGTCCATAGGTCTTCATAAGGTCGTAGCACGGAAAATGGGTTGAGGTAAGTATGGTAGGTAGGTATCTCATAATAATACGTAGAGATACCAAACTCGACATATCCCGCGCCGCGCCCCCCCCCCCCACTCCACTCTCACCAATCACTCACTCACACTCCTCTTTCCACTTCTTTGACCATGAACCTCGACACCTTCAAATCACGGGTAGCAGCAGCCGCCACAGCAGCACGGCAGTTATCGTAAGAATATGTTTTGACACGAGCAAACCATAACATTCATTAACCATCGTATTTTTTACACAGATCCCTCGATGAAATGGCCAAGAATGATGAGTATGTTCAGTCAGACGGTCTCAATATTCGGAAGAAGAACAACGACCAAGATGCTGCGAAAATCTTTGTTGGGAAAACATCATCAGTTACAGAAAATCTATCAGATCGATTCGTGGACGCTATTTCCACTGCAGCCAAGCCGAAAAATCGCGAAGCTATCAAGCCAAAAAATCGCGGAGGTATTCCCAAAACTAATAGTCTAAATAATGGACGTGATGTTGTATCTGGAAAAGTAGTTTTGAGTGACCATAAATTTTCAACCTCGGTGCTATCCTTCGATAATCAAGAAACTTCCAGTGCAATAAGTTCTCGACAAAAATCAAATACGAGACAGATTCAGAAGTCTAACGGCACAATATACGCTAGAAAGACTTCGTCGGAAGCAACCGGTATCATTGTCGGTAATCAACATGCTCACATATTGCATCAACTACATTACGAATCAGATGATGATAGCAGTGGAGATGATAGTATGGGAGATTTGGAGTTGGCACGGAACAATTCTTTATCGGATGCATTAGAACATGAACTCAATATGACGTTGCAGCACCAATCTCAATATGAAGAAAAGAAAAGGGATCCAAATCGATTCATGACCATTACAGAAGAACGTGAATGTCTCTTACCATCTCATTCAACATCTTCAAATAATGCGATTCTCAAGGCAGAGTTCAACACACACACATCAAATCAGTTTACAGCTGGCATGGAAACTCGCAATGCGCTGAAAGCTGGATTGTCATGGGTGAAGAACGTAGCAACACCACAATTACAGGCGATGACACAAAACATTGTAACAAAGGTAGCAGAGAATGATAGTAAATTGTTCCCAACAAATACGAACAAACCCATGATAGGTCCTCGACAGAACAAACTTGACACCACAAATCATGATGAGGATGAAATAACTATGACCTCCTCAGCCGCCTTTCTTGCTGATACTGATATGGCTGAGCTCGAAAGAATCAAATCTAAACATTCATTATCTCAAATAACTCTGTTATTGAACAACTGTGTGGAGAATCCTCGGTTAGCATTTGTTGCTGCAACTTTGGTTTTTGCCTTATTCGTGTACTATTATTCTAGAAAGAAGAGTGTTGATGATGTCTTGTGATAATATTCATGTATCAAAAATTAGTCAGAGAATTCATGAACAATTGTTAATTCTTAATTGTTCTACTATATTTTGGCATCAATAGGATCCTCCATGTTATTATTTACCAGTGACAAGCCCGATGCATTCCACGCCAACCTTGCAGAATCCACAAGTTACATCTACCTTGCCTTTCATTGCAGATCCCTTATATGTGGACCCAGTATAAGAGCACTTGACGCTCTGGTCTCCTGAATAAATTGGCAAAAACTCTTGGGCATCGATAGAGAATGTGGCATTCTCATTATAGTTGAGTGTATGTTCGTTACGAGCCATTTGTTCACTCTTTTGAAGCACCTTGGTTGCCTTCGTCCTAAGATCGGCATTCCTTTCACTCTTCATGTCCGGTAACTCCAAAAGCCGCCTTGCAAAACTAGCAGCAACAATGAAATTTTTATGTTTGAAAGCAGTACCCATAGCAGAGCGCAGTGCAAGGAGTTGGTGAGCAGGCTGCAAATTGCAATGTGTAAAGTAAGCAGATAGCTCTGTCGATCGAACAGGGTCGTCTCCAGCAGCAGACATAGCAGCCTTAATGCGGATTGCAGTGATATACTCTCTGCAAATCTCCACCATCTCCTTCATCTCAGCGGCTTCACTGCTGCTATCTGTGACTGTGACAGGAATCTGGGCCAAAACTTGGGAAAAGGCATTCTTGGCATCATTGAATTTACCTCCCTGGAAGAATTTGTATCCAGCACGGATACCAGCAACAAGAGCCTTGGTATCATACGATATGCGGGGTAGACTTTCGTTCCCAGGGTGAGAGACAGCATCATTTCGCATCAACGGAATACTAAAACTTCCGCTTCCTGGAATGCCTGGCAAAGAAACTGTTGATCCAAGATAACATCCAATCATAGTCTCCTTGAGATTAGAAAAATCACTAGCTGCAATTTGCCTATGTAATAATTGCATTGCAGATGATGCGGCTCCTCCAGCCATGTGATCGGCGGCATGGGAGCTATTGGCAGCCCAGCAAGCAGCAGGAGGTCTACCTGCAGCAGGCATTTGAAATCCAGCATCAGATGAAATTTCACCAAGCCCGGCCATCTCATCACCTTGTGATGGTACAGCTGGCTCTCCAAAGTCACCCAAATCCAAATCTTCTTCATCTCCCCAATCGTCCCCTCCGAAGTCATCATCGTCAACCCCAAGACCACCGGTACCCAAATTTTCATCAGCATCTCCAAAACCATCATCCCAGACAGCACCAGGTGAAGCAACAATGTTCTCTTCCTCTTCTTCATAATCTGCATCTGCCGCGGAAAGATCTTCTAGCGTCGTCTTCTTAATTTCAAGGGTAGGCCAGTTGCCTGTTGAGGGAGGCCGATGAAGATTTAGTTTAACTCCACTAAATATGAATTTATCTGAACCTGCAACAACACAATCTGCAATAACACAATCTGCAATAACACAATAACATAACTTACCAGCTCGTATTATCGGAGTGGGAGGCTGAAGGAGTCGCCCGCCCTTTTTCGAGGCAGTAGACACCTTATCCATCAAGCCTTCGACTGAACCACCCTGAGTCTCAATAGCAACCTTGATCCTCTCTGCAACTTCTGTCAATGAGTGTAGGTTGGCACAAATGTAGGCAAGCGGCAAATTACCGCTCGCTTCTAAACAAGCAACTCGTTCCGCTGCATCTCCAAGGAGTAAGGCATTGTGATAACGGCCCATAATGTCATTGCGCATGTTGGATATCTTGAGCATCTTCCGCAGCTTCTCAGAGTCGCCAGTAAGCATATAGAGAAATGAGAGGCGATCAAAGTCCTTCTTGCGCTGGTAGCTCATCTCTACAACCTGGTGATTACCTTGACGAAGAGCCTCACTGCCAAGTTGTCCCCATACATCCTTCGTCTTACCTTCTGCCCCGTTTTGCTGCTCTAGAGAAAACGCACATTCCATGGCTGCCTCAATGTTACCACATGCAAGGGCGAGCCCAAAGCGAGTTTGAGGATCACGTACAAAGTGAAGAGCAACTTCAGGGAAACCTTTAGACTGGAGATAGGCGACGATAGCGCGGCCGCAAAGACGACTATGTTTGACGAGGTGCATGACTTGCCCATACTACAAGTGTCGGGGGCGATGAATATATTAGTTATATCACATGAAAAGAGACCAAAGAGGAGTGTGAACCAAGTATATTTGTTACGCACCTTTTTGTTTGCGAGAGCAAGCTTGAATTTAGCTTCAGTGGTGTCAATAGAAAGAACACGAGATCTGGCCTCTCTATCCAAGCAAAACAGTTGATCCTTAACAACCCGAGTCGCATAAATTGGGTTATCCAATGTTCGGATCGTACCCGTATCACCAGTTGGGAGGCAATATTTGACGTGGTGGAGAGTAGTGTAGATGAAGAGGTTTGAATTCGTGCCTCCGCTGTTAGAGCAATCCCAGGCTCCAGACTTGATGCGGACAGTGTCACTGATGGAGCACAGTTGCTCCAACTGACGATCAGCAATAACGACACCATATTTGCACAAGAGAGCAACCTTGGATCCATCAGGACTCCATACGACATTCTTAATCTTAGGTGCAGTGAGTTCGCCCAGGACACGGCGGCTCTGCACTTCAAATAGGAGAGCACGATCGTCGGCACGGAGAATGATACGACCAGGTGCTCCTCCGTCGTAAAGGCAATCAATATTGGGAACAGGTGCAGCAACCCGTTTTGTAGTTTCGTTGTTCATGTTCTTGACGACAATGTCTCGTTTTGCCCGATCAAGGACAGCAAAGCGATTGTTACCCAAAAAGACACCCGGGCCCAAGCACGATCCCCGTTTGCCATCAGTCACAGATCCTCCTGCGTTGGTCAAAGAGAAGGAAATCAACTCATAACACCCCCCATCAACTTCGGAACAAACAAGAACATTGCCTTCTTTGGGATTGTGCATATTGTATGATAGGAATCGAGGTCCAGATCCGATTCCATCGGTCTGTGCCTGCTGCCCCACTCGTCTCAAACTTGCAATAGGTACATCAACCCCAGATGATCCTCCCGTGGCCCTGGAATAATCGTGACAAAATAACTCTCTTCCACGAACATAATACAACTTGTCCCCCGGGCCGGATGCACTGGCAGGTCTCTCCCTCTCGAGCTTGAACACAATCATACCAGAATCATGCCCAGCAGCCAACAAATTCTGTGAACGATGAGCCGCCAGAATCCAAAAGCGGTCCCCCTCTCTGCGAAAAGTCTGAACTCCCACTCTCTTTGAAACATCCCAAACTCTGATAGATCTATCCTCGGAGTTTGAAACTACCAATTCTTGCTTGGGGTGGAACAAACAACACGACACATTGTTCGCGTGTCCTCTCAACGTATCCACCTCCCAAGCCTTAGTTTCGGACATTCTCCAAAGCTTCACCTGCCTATCATCAGCTGCTGAAGCCAGCAGGGGCAATGTAGGATGAAACGCCGCCCAATTCACCCCCCGATCATGTCCTTCCAAAACATACTTGACCACGACGTCATTCGTCCCGAAGAGCTCTGCCTGAACATTCATGGCAGTCGAGGCAGCAGCACTCTGCCTCGAATCCATCATGGGAGGTCCACCGGTGGGTTCCCCCAACTGTTTCTTACGCAATCCCGTAGTATCCCACACACGCACTGTTTGGTCCAACGATGCACTCACAATCAAATCCTCCGATGGATGAAAGGCCGCACACATGACATAATGGTTATGGCCCGTTAGTACGCTGAGACAAGTCCGTTTCCTAAAGTCCCAAAGACGCAGCGTTTGATCGTCGGATGCACTCAATATCCAGGGGAACTGACTGGCATTGGGGTGAAATTGGACGGTTCGGATGTAGTCCAAGTGCCCCAGCAGGGTGAACAGGCAACGGCGGAGTTTGTAATCCCAAACTTTGATTTTGTAGTCATCGCCGCCGGTGACGATCAATGGTTCGAGGAGGTGGAAGTCGACACCGCGGACGGGTCCGTCGTGTTCTTCGAAGCGGTCGATTACGGTGCCTACGCGGTAGTCCCATCTTTTGTGGGAGAGAGACAAAAAAGGTGTGAGAGATGGGGATGGGGCAGGGGTTGCATTGATTATTATGGCATGTAAACGAAGAAAAAATATGTCTCCCCTGCATCAATAATTACATCGGAAAACAGGAGGCAAGATACGGATAGCAATAGCCGCCTCTAACAGTTCAACTTACAATTGGATCACTCCGTTGTGCAAACTGGCACAAATCCAGGGACGGACGGGGTGGAAAGCCAATCCCTTGACGCGGGCTGACTTTGACTCGAATTTGGTCAGCATTTTGAGCAAAGAGAGGTGGCCGCAGTTAGCGTTAATTTGGTAGTTGGATATAAATGGCGTCTGTGCTCTAGGGGTTGTTTTTGTTGGGCTTGCTCTTGCTGGTGCTTTGCTTTTGGAGGTACAGAGTACAGAAGTGTTTTTTCTTGACTGTCGTTCATTCGGTCGCCTGAAATACCTTTGTGTATTATGTGTATCTCATAGTGACGGAAAGGTATGAAAGATACGCCCGCCCCCTTCCCATTCCTACCTTTTGTCGAGTTGAGAATTAGTGCCCCTACCTGTGCCCCACACCCCATTGAATGGGAATAGAATAGAAATCATCCCTCTTCGTCACAACTAAAGCAGTGAAGCTAATAAGGCGTTTTAAATGCCCAGGAGAATGTCTGGAAGAGAGGACGAAACCAATGGTAGTACACGCCGACGTCCTTCGCCGTCACCGGCAGAAGAGAGAGCGCCCCTCACATTGGATCACCTCGAAATAGATTCAAACGAGAGGAATATAAATCATACACGTGCACCACGATCACCACTGTATTCCTTATCATCTATTTTATTCTGTGGGGTGGCTGCATTTTTACTTATAGTTTCATTTCCAATAGTGAAGCATCATTCTGCACAAAAGGTTTCTCAGTCAGGTGCTCCAGATTACATTGCCACGAATGATGGTGGACCCAGAAAGGGAGCTCATATGTTTGTCAAACCCGGGGGGTTTCGAGATCGTGCCGATGGCTCTGGAAAACAAGAGAATGATGAATTCTCCAGTGATGAAAAAGATTCTCAAGAAACTGTACCTCCGAAGAAAGGTCTGGCCTATTTAACCCCCGATGAATTCAAAGGCATACGACTTGCTCGTCCAAATGAATCAGTCTTGCTCACTGGTGGGTTAGGATTTATTGGATCTCATGTGGCAGATCTACTGCTCCATCGTGGATTTAAGGTGACCATTCTTGATGATGAAAGTAATGGACACAATCATAACGAGTATTGTGTTGAGATGGTACCAAATGATATTACAGTGGTGAAGGACTTGCCCAAATTTCCAACCGGCGAAGAGAAGAATGGCGAAGAAGTCATGTATTTTACCCATGTGATACATTTAGCTGCGGCAATTTCTGTAGCAGAGAGTATGACTGATCCAGAAAAATATCATCGTGTTAATTTATTTGGGTCGCAAATGGTTCTAGACTGGATAAAAGAATACAACTCCCATGTTTCAAAGTTGCTCAACTCCAATAAAAAAGAAGTGAATGGAAGTCCGACACTCATTCGTAAAGTGGTTGCTGCATCCTCAGCTGCCATTTACGGTGATCCTGATCCTAAATTGTTGCCATTAAAAGAGGATACTCCTTATGGAGGGCTATCGCCATATGCGGATACAAAGTACAAAATGGAAGGGTTGATGCGTGATTTCGTAGACAGCCAAAATGTTGAGATGAAGAAGAATTCAAATGAATACATCCCACCTGCAAGCGCCACAGCGTTGCGCTTCTTCAATGTCTATGGCCCAAGACAAGATCCAAAAAATCCATACAGTGGTGTGATTTCTCTTTTTTTGGAGATGGCCTCACACAATAAAGACATTACAATACTAGGAGATGGTCTCATGACACGTGATTTTGTTTATGTCAAGGATGTTGCCAGGGCAGTCAGTATGGCATTGTTACAAGAAAAGGGTGACGATGACCCAGGCTCCTTCAGTGTATATAATGTCTGCACTGGGAAACACATAACCATCAACACGCTGGCAACACAGGTAAAACAGAGCATGAAATCCTCGTCAGAGATTGTTCACTTGGATCCTAGAGCTGGAGATATAAGAGACTCAAGGTGTAATCCTGGTAATGCTGCAAGTGGCATGAATTTTTTGGCAGCCGTAACACAAGAGATGGGTCTTTTGAAGACTGCCAATTGGTTCCGAGAAAAGGATGATCTGAGAATGTTGAGAGATCGGTCTAGTAGAAGGTTAGACGAGCAAAACTATCCTGAACTGATTTAACTTATGCATGTAAACAGTAATGTTAGATATCTAGAAGTCTTGTTTTCTGTTCTTACAGTCTTTCAGGAGTACTTCTTGCCATTTTTTTGTCTCCTGTATTCATCAATGTCATCTACAATTTTCTTCCTGATAGCTTTCATCTCATCTTCTTTGTAACCAAAAGCTTCATTCAAGAATTCAAATGTAACAAAGAACGGAGCAAGTCCGGCAAAAAGTAGGTTTGTTGTCAATGCAGGGGCTCTACCTTCATGAACACCGTGACCATAGAATTGAGCCAACCATGCTAAGATGTGAAGATACAACACAATATCTCCAAGCTTGAAAGCAGCATTATCATTCCACCGAAAAACGAGATTTTGGTGGAGCGCAATGTATTGAGATGCAATCAGTTGAGCTCCCGACCAAAGCAACGTGACTGATGCAGTTCTCCAGTCGGCAAAAAAATAGCTTATCATTACTATCACAAACAGTAGCCACGTTTCAACGCAAATATTGCCTTCAGGCACCGCCACTTGTAAGAACTCGAATTTTGTCTGATGCCAGTACATCGCCCCTAAAATAAACAGAGTAAATTGAATGATAGGTATGAATACGAAATGGATTGCCCGATTGACCTTGTTGTTATGAAACCTTCCCTAATAAAGAAGAAAAAGAGAGCACAATAATGTGTAGAGAAAGGCCAATATAACTGTCAGGAGAGAAGAATCATAACTGAATATTGAGCATCATATTCATATTCTTACATAATTGAAAATCATTCCAGAAAATGTCATTGTGATTTCTTTCTGGACGGGGAATTAAGAATAATCTTGCAGGTCTGCAGAGGCCCCCCGGCTATCCAACATTCCAATCCCACGGCTTCGAATTCGAATAGCTAGCTGTGATGGGTGATGGGCTGTGATCTGTGAGCTGTGAGGATAATCTGTGATGGGTGATGGGTGAGATGGGATATCACATATTACGTACCATATGGTGTACTGTTGGTGTCTATCTAGAGGTATTGCATTTATTCTTGACTTCTATCTCATTCTCTTGAGGTGAAAGTGTCACAAACAGCAGGGTTTAACAGGTCTTTGTCATAGTAATTTGTTCATCAAGAAAGTCAACGTCAACCCACTTCCAATCTAGATCCTCTGGATCTTCTGAGTCGTCCACATCAACATCCTCATCACAGTCATGATGTCCCCGTCTAATAGTATAGGGTCTAGGGTCATAAATCAAGTGATTGAGGGAAGTGTGGATGTGGTTAGCCAATTGGGTTGAGCAAACAATACCATATTGTGGTTTTGTCCATATGCATGGTTAGCTCGTTAATTGAGTGCCATCAAATAAAGAGGAACCTCGCTCACTAGTTATTACTATTAAAACTACCCAATAACCTGATGGCAGTATCGCAAACAAGAATACATATGATTGGAAGTACCATAAGCAACTGGTGCTACAACAACAATGGTCACTTCTTCGTCCGTACAAATGAGTCAACTGGGTGTATTTTGATTGTGTGGTGGGCAAGTGCTTCAAACGATTGAGGTACACACTTCTTGCGGACAACACTGTTGTTCTTACGGAAAATCAGTCTGATCTATACCCCCCCAGCCCCTATCAAGATCATTGCTAAGGATGTATCTGCACCAACAATCCCTGAGATTGATGGCAACACCCTTTCCATACTCCATTGTTGTGAAGGCAGACAACTTTGGTGATTTATCCAAGATTGTTACCTTTACAGCAATGGCAGAGGATGATTGTTCTTCTGTGTCAACTATATCACTCAATCAAGACAGTGGAATCAAGGCAGTGAATATGATATTCCAATTGAAATTGGGAGCACCCTGTCACTGTCATTATTAAGAAAACAGAAGTTCCATCATCAATGGTATGTGCGCATTGAATACAGTCCTGTACGCAAATGTCTTAATACAGATGAAATTGACTCACTGTCTCTATTACTTTGTTTTGCTTCAGCCCTCCCAACATCACTTTTCACAGTGAAGCAGTCTGCCATCGAGTGAACCTAGTAGCGCTATGCCATCGTTCAGTCCAAGTGACCAGCCAAAACTGAGTTTGATGCCTAGCCAGTCACCGAGTGATATCCTCTCACCCAGTCCATCTATTCAGCCTATTTCAATGGTACGCTTAGTTTTCTGTCCATTCTGTCATCTAGATGCATAATCTAGATAGGTAGATAGAAAACTGTTTAGATTAGGTTTGAATTGACTCACTAGATATTTCTCTTTACTTTTACTCTTAGTCAGCCCTCCGAAAATCTTCTTCTGAACCTAGCAGTAGCAGTTTGCCATCAAATGCACCTAGTACCATGCCATTGTTCAGTCCAAATAGCCAGTCGAGTTCAATGCCTAGCCAGTCACCAATTGATATTCCCTATAGTCCAGTCCTGTCCAATGTTACATACTAATCTTTTCTTATTGCGGCCTTTGTGACTGTTTTATTTTCAAGAACTTACAATACACCTACACCTTTCCTTTTTTCTTTAGCTCTCCCAATTCCCCTCACTACCCTCAAACCAAATCAGTCTGGTGCTATCAGGACCACCAAGTGGTGTACCTTCACAAAATCATTCATTTGAACCAAGTTCTTCATTAAGACCAACATTGACTGGAACTATGTACCATATCCCTCCGTTTTGGCTATACCTTCACATGAACTAGCAGCCATACCGAGCGAAACTCCATCAATGAGTCAATCACCACGTGCTGGTCCAACAACATCCCCAACATCTATGCATGCTAGCCATCAATTGTCATTGGGACAGTCACAATTGACGGAAGCCAAAACATCATATGTAGACATTTGCAAATACAATGAAGCTGAGCTTACAGCATTTTCTGAAGCCACCATTGCCACTATTAGAGGATGTGCTTGTCCTGGTCCTAATCCTGAAAACACAAACTCAGATGAAGTGCAGAAATCACTTTTGCGTGTGGAAGCCAACAAAGAAATTTGTTGTCCAGTGAATTGCAGGAATCACCTTGGCAGATAGAGTATCAAGTCATCGAAACTTTTACATGTGAAGTAGCAGGTTGTACATTCCCTGCTGACATGCAGACACTGTCTCTTCCGCAATGAGCAACTCAATGTGAAATGGATCTTTTCTCACTCTCCTTAGTACAAACATTGTCCAAACATCTGGACTTGATGCTGATATTGTTAATTGCTTGGTTGTGTGGGGGAGGGGGGGCATCGCCAGGTACTGGTGTAGGTTTTACCCTGATTGGGATTATCATAGCAGCACATGTCTAGAAGATGGGAACAAACCAATCTACATGACCACCAATGGCACATCATTTATCCTCGACAGCCTCAAAGAATGTTGCGGGAGATATTACTACTGGAATACTAATGGATGTATGAATGAAAAATGCTCAGGATTTTGGTATGCAAACATGTTGAAAATAGTAAATAGTAGTGTTGCTGAAGGAAACACTTGCAGAGATCTAGCGAAATTCTTCTCTGTAACAACTCAGCAAGTGTTTAGGAAACACTTGAACTTGCAGAGTCTGGCGAAATTTAAAGAGCGTTGCACACGTCGTTTGGCATTTTAAAAATGTTCATTTGTAAATAAATTTCAGTGTCTTTGGACGCTCGCAAAACACAAGTGAAAGTGAGAGAAAGGCCAACTTTCACTTGACCTTTGGCACACTCAGAAAATGCTTTCGTTGCTGCTTGCCCTAATCCTCTCTGCTTCGAGCACTGCAAAACAATTCCTAATGCCTCCAGGCTGCACTTGCACAAAACCTGGCTTGGCAAATGACCAGAACTGCGACCAATTCGACTGTCCGCAGCCACAGTCAACGTCGATGAATGCTTTCAGTCCCCCACCGATTACGAAACTCTGCGCTGAGAAGTCCACTCCATTTGAAAGTTTGAGAGTAGAAAGCTTCAACCTGGATGTCCCTTACAAAGTTGTTGAAGACCAACTTAATGATCTGATCTGCATTGCCAAGGACAACAGTCACGTGAAAGGAGTTTATCTGGAAGACCAAGGTTACCCTCCCGCAAAGACAATATTTTCTCCCGGGTCGCGCGTTGCCAAGCCTCGATCATTTCATTCGAATTCTGATACCATTAACAGAGCAACGCATGACACGTTTCAATTAGACAAAATTGCTGCACTTTACCCATCAAGCATCGGGTATCTATCATTGCCAAAAGCTGGAGATAATGGTAACTGTATTGATTTAAACAGTGCTCAATTTGGCATAGACCAAATTGGCTCCTGTTATCGGAGTGTTGAAGACCTTGCTACTGATTGCGAAGGAGTTTTCAATGTTGATTATTTTGTTCCATTGCATGTTCAGGCAGAGAAAGGCTCGGTAATTCTAGGTGAACACTCATCAAGCACATCGAAGGGCGGAGTGCAAGTGAATATTTCAAATAAGGAAAGGGCTTCGTGGGACGTGTCCTCATCAATTTGTACTAATGCACTCAAGTCCTTGCATTACGAGGTGCTCATTAATCAAACAAGTATTCTGGAAGTTTCTGTGGTTATGAAGACAGCGGATATTAGCGCTGATTACGCAACGGGTTTCTTCCAACAGCACTTTTCTATTCAATTCATGGAAGCTGAAGTAGGTAGCATCAGCAGCGGCAATCCCGGTTACATCAAAGGGATGCCAACGTTAGGCGCAATAGCCTCAACTGCAAACGAAACTCTGGTTGCTCAGAGCTCTGGATTTGCAGTATTGGATACCGGAAAAGGAGGTCAATGTAATAGCTCGTCGGTGACTGGTACAACTGTAGGTTTTGCCAAAGATGTGTTTGTTGGGTGTACTCAATCAATGACAAGAGACGAGCTGGAGCAATTTTGCACATCTGATGTTCATCCAATGCTTCTTGGACAAAAGATTGGCGACGATACCTTTGTCTATCCTAAATGGCTCGAATCAAGCCAAGATTTTCTTGGCATCTTTGGCAATGCAGATCCTCTTGATAGGCAACAATGGATAGAGATTGAGTCTCCTATGAAAGATCCAAGCTTTTCTGTAAAACGTCGAAATTGGATTGCGCACACGAGCGAATGCAAAATGCCGGCCACGCTCAAGATCGAAATTCTTTGGACGCACGTTGGTAACGTGCAGAATCCTCAACCAAAAATACTCAGTGCAAAGAGAACATATTCGGAAGCAACACTTCAGCACAAGCTAATGCCGAATGAAAAGCAACCATATTCATTTTCAGCAACAGTATCATGGACGTACGCATCACCCCCGAAAAGAGACATATTGAAGAGTCCACCACCAACACTAATCTTTTCGGTACCTCATGATGTCTTCTATCCTTTTCTAATGAACTCGGGAAGCATGATTCACTACTGTAGTGGCTGGCAAATTCTGATATTTTCGATGATACTGTTTTGGATTTGGACTTAAATAGTAAATATTGTCGCATAAAACCGAAGTAACTATTCATTTATTGTCTGTAATTTATCGCAGAGTCCACGTATTGGCATTTTACATGACTGCTTCCTCCCCATACTTTTCAACCATACCATCAAACCATGCAATCGCCTCTGTAGTATCATCTGACATAATGAGCGAGCACACAGATTCGCCCTTCTCATTCAAAAACCTGCTAACACGCATACTATTACTACCCCCTTCACCATTAGGACGTTCCGTGGAAACAAAGTTGACTGTGCATATTTGATCAACCTTGACGTGGAATTCAAAGGAGGCATCTTCGCTAGCAAATGTCATTAGTTTGTCCCCTGTTTTGGGTGAGATAGATGTAGCCGTTTTCGGTCCTAATTTTGATGTTGTTTCAAGGATGGCACCATTGCCAATGACAACTATCCGAAACGTGCATTGAGATTGAAAAAAATCGTCCAACACCATCTCTTGTTTAGACAAGGAAGTTGTAGAAGATTCGTCTGAAATTAGCTGCAAAACCGTGGGCGAATGAAAGTCTAGGTCATGATTTCTGATGATATATCTGCTTGACAAAGGAAGAAAGCCGCAGACGGAATTAGCCACCGCTATGATGACAATGAATACAAACTGCAGGGAGACCATGGTCTGCCGGTCTGCTATCTGTATCTGCAGTCTGCTAAAAGAGTTATGCAAAGTTATGGTATCTTTTTACTCTAATATTATCTACGCGCAGGCCAGTACCACCCCAGGATAGACAGCGCAGATCAAGATCCAAGCACTTTAGATGATAAGTAGAGCTTGCCATATGTGTTCATGTTATGTGTTGTTTTGTTGGGGGCTAAAACCTAATACGAAGAACCAAGCTTTTTCTGCCTACAACAACTTTGGCATTGAAGATTAGGTAACAAAATGTAACAAATAGATCGGTCACGTTCAAATGTGGAAGTCTGTTGCAAGTTGCTATAATTGAAAGTATTGAGAGTTCGATGGCAGATGCTAAAATCCATGATGACATCTAATGACAGAAACTCGATCATCAATGCTTAGTTTACTCCTCCAAGACAACAGTAAACTTAACGCGAAGTTCCATTAAATTCAAATACATTTCCATATAGTGGCTTGTAGCTCTAAACGGGATCTCATCACTAAACCCATAAACTGATTTATTTCCATTGATTATATTCTGTCGGCTGAAGAACAGCATCATATAGCAAAGAAGAGGCATCGGATGGTGAAAAACCTTTCAAATCGTTATTCCTTTGTGATGCACTTGTGGCAATCTTGCGCAGCCAGTAACTCAGCTTGGCTAATGTATTATGGGCCATATATTGTGTCAAATGAGTTTCAATCCCTCCTGCCATCCTTTCCTTGTTTGACCTAGATATAGACATTATAGTACTGATGCAATTCTTTACAATAGTGAATTGGATAAGGTTGGCCGGATCATCTGACAGGTTTTGGAGTGTGGCCACTGCTGCATGGACTTCTTCACTGGTCTCCCCATAGCATCGCTCAGCTAAAGATGACATCATATTGGTAGTGTGAGCAATTGTGGTCTTACAGGAACTCTCTGTGCTTAGATTTTGAATTGAGCAGAGTGCATACTTTCTAGCGTATGCGTCGTTTGATTCGGTGGCATTCTGAAGCATAGGTAGCAATTCAGGGTAATTGAAAACCAGATGGTGACAGTTTTGAGGATGACGGGTGAGATGTGCAAGGATGGTAAGTGTACGAGTGTGTGAAGGCGAGTTGTGCTTCTTGGAGACTCCAATCAAAGCTTTCACTAATAGAGCAGATCGAGCAAGGTCATACTATGCAAAGAAGACAGGAAAAAGTAAGATAACTTCTGATACAATAACACTCTGTATCCGCAAAACAGTATCATATCCTCACCGCATTATCCTTGCTCTTCGCCAAACAAAGCAAAAGTCCAAGAATATTCAATCTCGAGCCATGCAAATACTGGTTTGGATCAGCATCATAGTCATCCTGTTTCTCTTCGACCATAGAAGGTTTGAAACAGATCTCCATCTCTGACATGGATTGCATGATAATGCAGCTACCTGGCCCTGGCGACTCTCTATCGAATTCATGGCCATCGTTGTTTGAATCTTTGGACTGGCTGCTTTCGGTGTTATCCTCGGCAGGAGTCCCATGCGTTCCAGATTCACTCCTCGAAGATCCCGAACTTTTGCTACTCACACTTGAAGCTTCGTCTTCGGTATCAGTAACTACATCATCTTCATGACTATACATAGTATCATCGGCACTCGTCGTGTCGGTATCATTGGGGATAAGAAAACTTTGGCCATGACTTCTTGGACTCTCTAGTTCGCCTTCTGTCCATGTTGTTTGATCGCAACTATACATAGTACCATCAAGGCTCTTTGGACTCTTTGGACTGCGAAAACTGCGGCTCTGTTCACTCACCGCCTGAGAATCGGCTGGACTACGAAGTCTCTCGGTCGGACTGAGATGACTCTCAAATATTTTCAGATACTTATTCTCGTATCCTTTTCTTGGCGTCATGCCCGTTGATACAGGTTGAGGAGGAGGCATCTTGGGCACTTCAATGATCCTGGATAGAGTATCGAGCAACAAAGGGGTCCTGATAATGAGAGGCCTTGTTTCCGTAGTCTTGGCAAGTTGCAGTAAAATCATGCAACATCCCTGACGTGCCTCTCCCTCATCACCGGCAATGCAAGTAGTAATGGCTTTCAAGACCCTAGCCGTATTGCATATCAACATTCTATTCTTCGTGTTAGACGCCAGATGAAGTAACACACTAACGATCCTATTCCTTGCTTCGGTGTTGGCATTGAACGACAACTCATCCAGAGTAGGAGACTTTACATCGTTCAATACTGATGAAATCGCATCCAACAGGCCCTTAGTCCAGCATAACTTAAGACGATTCTCTTCCTTGGACGATAGCACCTTGATTGCTCCACATGCATTCTTCCTTCTTGTGGCGTAAGCTCTGCCAATCTCGGGAGTGAAACTTTCATCTCTAGTGATCTGAGAAAGCAAATCTGCCAATTGCTTACTAGGTGCAATCATCCGAGTAGCAAGAACCTTACGCAAGACTTCTTCGTCATTAGGTACTCCAGCAAACTTCTTCAATCCAAATTCGTCCATCTCCCATGATTTACCAAACGCAGTTGATGTATCCAAACCAGGACTTGCTGTTATACCCTTGGGTGAATGAATCTCACTCTTGCCTGGAGAATTACCGGTGAACTTGATATCGGGTGTCAACAGTCGTACAATACTAGCCGCAGCCTTGTGATGATATATATCCTCGCGTTGAATAATGGATGGAGTGGTGGCATCTGACCATGCCCTGGATACTTCTTGATCAGTGGCATTCGTGTCATTTCCAGGTGTGCCAACAAGTTTGGAGCAGAATGAAGTCTGAGAGTTCTCTGTAGCAGCGGCCACGGTGGGAAACACAGTCCGTGGAAAGTCTGGATTGGGGGTGCTTGGTACCGATGCTGGAATCTCATGTTTGTACACATTCTTCGCTTTGGCTGAACATATGTTGCTTCTTCTGGATGTTGCCTTAGTGTGAGCATCGCTCTCTTTCGAGGCAGGACTGACGGCGCCACTGGGAAGTTGCTGTACAGTCTTCCTCGGATTCGAATTAGATCGGCGACGCCGACTGGCCGACAAACTACGCTCTGTGAACTTGACAGTGTGATGGTTGCTATTATCGGGTGTAATCACATTCCTGTCGTCTTCGTTCCTATCCTTCATTCGTCGCATGCGGCGTTGACGTGCTCGTGCTGTCATGGCTATTTTGTATCGATGTGTGCGACCTCCAGATTCGACGGACGCAGCATCGTTGTCGGAGGAGTCGGCATAATGATTCGTGGAGTCTGGTGAGAGAGGCGAAAGGGGAGGTCCCACCATCATGGTTGCGTTCTTGACTGTATCCAAGACTTGAGGTATTGCAGTTCTAATGAAGTGCTTTTTGCAAATTGTGTCAATGATATGAATATGTGCCTCCAGAAGCCAATCACCCAACGAAATCTACCTAGAACTCCTACCCCATCGCAATGTCCCCGACAAATGAGCTTGACGTTCATAATCCTTTCGCAAGTACTCACAAAAATGTCCACCATCTTTCGCTAGTAAAAGCACCCAATCATCAATCATACAGTATCACAGCTCATGTCGGCAACACTCATCAGACTCAGGCGGCTCTTAAAACCTGCCTCTAACGCTAGCGCCAAATTTTGTCAACAGAAAAGGTATTAAGGAATAAGGAAAGATAGTATCTAAATGGTACCTTAGTAGAAGATTTACCTCTACCCCGCCCGTTCATCATTCATCCATGTCTTGGTCACTTGTCATCGTCGGCCAAAGATCAGCCATCAGCAGTCAGCAGGTCAGCAGAACTCAGCAGAACACAGCATACATATGGTACAGCATCAGCAACAACAACAGAAGTAGGAAATTGGGCAGTCAGCATTCAGCTGTTCATAGTGTAGAGTTCATGATGCAAGCATCCCTGGACTGTCTAACCGACGGAAGCGAATACACAGGTGGTCCAGCCATTTTCCTAACTCTACGTAAATTCACCGAGTCAAGTGAAGATGAAGGGTCGATCCTAGCACGCTACAATCTAACCGGTCTGCCTTCTCTCACTGGCCGTCTGTCATCCGATCAGTCATATCAATTATTATCTGGCGGATGTTTTCGATGTATACTACTACCTTCACTCAACAATTGCGGGGGTCTCGCCTCCTTATTTTTGAGTTTAGTGCATTTTGGATATAAGGCGCTCAGTCCAACAGTTGATGGGCATTGTAGTGATTCTGAATCATCTATGGAGAATGATACCAAGCTATCAACGTCGTATGGGGACATTACTATTGTTGGTCCTCAAAATACATCAGTGCTCGTTGATGGCATACTGGATACACTATTTGGTAATAATAGAAAGAGACCATCCATTCGTTTGTGTGAGGTACCTTTGGATAAATCTGGATGTTGGTGGGATGTATATCAGGATTCATATGTTAGAATATGGGCGCAATCTGTTGACAACAACGCTAAGAAACGGAAGAGACCGGATTTCTCTTCGTGCAATCATCCACGAGCAGCTGCTGATGATGATTCCGCAGTTTATTTAGTTATGATCAAGCCATATTTCCAAACAAAAATAGACACCAGCAAATGCAACTCCAGACCTATTTCATTCGCAATCCTACCTCGATCCGAGACATGCACCAGTCGCATTTGGGACACATTACGAAATCTCCCTCAGGAAGTAATTGGAACAAACAATCATGATCATCATTTAGATTTTGTGATACACCTTGACCCATGTAGATGTTCTAGATGCACAAAACAAATTGACTCAGACGTAGAGCTGACCGATACAATACGAAGCCCGAATCAAGTCTCAATGTTGCAAGTCCCAGAGTGGACAGTTACAAACAAGCTATCTCGATACTATATAGCAACCTTCCCTGATTGTCAAGACATGTTTGATCCAGGTACACTCATTCGTGCTCAAAAGAGATCTCTTCTTTTGCACACAAATCTTCCATTTGCATTTCCTCTGAGTGGACGCAGTAAATATCTACTTGATGATAAACACAATACTACCGATGAGTGTCGAGGTAATAGAAACGTGGATTGTTTCTTAAAATCATGCTCTTCGATACCACTCAATCAAACCGTGTCATCCCAAACCATATCCAAACGAGAAGCAATATTCAACCGATGCAGTATTAATAGTGATTATGAGGCTAAACCTACTTTAGATCCTAATGTGGTTCTCTCATTAAGGAATGCGTATTATCATTGCAATGAAGAAACAGCAGCTACAGATGACAATGAAATCGACCTAGATGATTGCTCTGCGAGTGAAAACGATGGCGAATTGAATCGGAACCCCATAAAATCATCAGATTCAGATCAAAAGTTTCCTAACCATACAGCCCCACATTTGCTGCTATTAGGGACTGGTTGTGCAACACCGTCTGCATTACGAGGATCAAGTTCCTATGCGCTATTTCTACCAACATCAATACAAACATCAGTCAGTGAAAAGACTTCACAGTTAGTCTTATCTGCCATAATCGAGTGTGGAGAAGGTACTCTAACTAGTTTGTCACGACACCTGCCTCAGAGTGCTAGCAATCATAACCAGTCTTTATCTCTCAATGAGCAATTGCGATGGGTTCGGCTCATATGGATTTCGCATTCTCATCTAGATCATTACGGAGATCTACCTTCTCTTATCAGTGCGATTGCTAGGTCAAAATCGAAATCGAAAAACAACGACTCCTCGTGTCCATTAGTTGTTGTTGCGCCTGTAAAAGTGCTTAAATTCCTCCGTGTTATGTTGCAATCGTCCGTGAAGACTGCTTCAACCAAAGTAAATAGCATAGAGCATTCATCGTACATCGGAATAACACACCGTGAGTTTCAGATCTCTCCATTTGCATCGAACATAAAAACAATGTTATTTGATTATGCATTGCCAATTCCACCTCATGAGGAATATGATCATCTGAGCTGTGAGCTACATATGTACCACCCTTTTGCATCCATTCGAAATGTTGAAGTCGAACATTGTCGAGAGGCATTTGCTCTGATCTTAGAGCTGCGGTTACCTCTGAAAAACAACGACGACGATCAGCAACCATTTGTGTTGTGCTTCAGCGGTGACACAAGGCCTTCCGATAACTTAGTTCATGAATGTCGCACTCATTGTTTTCCCCAAGCAAGTTCAGCACATTGGCAACATGCAGCTATCCCTCCACCTCCGCCACCCCGTGTTTCATTGCTTCTTCATGAGGCAACATTCATGAATGACGAGCACGGTAGACTCAATGCAGCGAAGAAGCTACATTCTACAACTGCTGAAGCACTAGAAGTAGCAAGGCGAATGCAGGCCGAAGCATGCTTGCTGACTCATTTCTCTCAAAGATACACTCATGTTTCAATAGTTGATGCTGCCTGTTCTGGTGCCACACCTGAAAGCAATTCCAGTGGCCCCAGCTCTTTTCCCGGCGCAACAACAAACAAACATTCCTTTTCGTGGGGTGTAGCTGTGGATGGTATGATGATGCCTCTAACAAAACAAGTGACTGCAATGCTACATACTCTGAGCCTATGCGTTGATGAATTGCTATCTAAGTAATAGGTTGACGTGTAACAGTTGATGTTCGGCATAAGGCGGTCTGTATATTTTGGATTTGTAAGTGTGTGGGGGTAGATTCAGGTATGAGCTTAATATTCCCAACATAATCTAATTTTAACTCTTATATTTTCAAGAGTTGCTAAAGCAGAGAATCGGCTTGAGAAGTTCAATGATGCAATACACAGCGTACTACTCCTTCTTCTTTTTCTTGTCTTTTTTCTTCTTCTTCTCCTTAAATGGAATGGGCAAAACATACACTTCAGTTCAAAAGTAAAAGAACAAATAGTACTTTCTAATGAAATAACACACCTTCTTCTTTTTGGCCTTTTCGTCATCACCACTTCCACTATCCTCATCCATGGCAGTTGGAGTCTCCGACTGGACGACTTCCACAACCTTTGTAGGAGTCTTTGTTCCATTGTCATCGAGTGCCGCTTTTGATGCCCCATCTACACTCTTGTAACCTTCCAAAAAATCCTTGGGGGTTTTATCATTAGGCTTACCATGCTTGTCTAACTTACCCTCCTTGATCAAGCCCTTCTTCCTTTGAGCCATAGGACCCAACCCCCATCGCCTTGGATAGGTATCCCTCTCCATGATCACCCTCTTAATCTTGGCAACAACACCATGATCACACGTGGCCATTACAGCAGTAGTCATTTGAGCAATGCCAACAGCAATAGCTTCACCCTTGGTAGTCATGAGCACAACCTCCTGATTCACATCAATATCATCGGCAAATCTCAGCAATCCAGGAATCATCAACTTTGCTCCATAACAAATAGCATTCACAGCCGAATCCTTGACAACAATTCTCTTGTAGTTAGTCAACAATATCTCCAATGGCATAACAACACGTCTCAAATACTTTTCATCCTTGGTAGTGTCATACACATGCTGAGCGTCCATGACATCATGCATCGTGACCATATTCTCCTGTTCGTCCAACACTCCACTCCTAACCCGACGTAGTTCTTGCATATGACCCCCCGTACCTACCAATAAACCAAGATGAACACATAACGTACGGACATAGGTCCCCGCCTCGCACGACACCCAGAATATACCCAAATTACGTTTCTCATCATACTCGATCAATTTACTCTCATATATCGTCCGGATGCGTAATTGACGCTTGACAGCCGATATAAGGGGAGGGCGTTGAAATAAGGCCCCCGTAAGCGTCTCTACCGCTCGATGGAGTTGTTTCGAGTCTTCCACAGCAGAATGTAACCGGACTACACCAATGTACTCTTTCCCCGCCGATTGTTGCGCCTTGACCAATCGTGTGGCACGATCAATACATACAATGAGACATCCCGTAACTTTGGGATCAAGTGTTCCGGAGTGTCCCGTCTTTTCGACGCGTAGTATACGCTTGATCCAACTGACCACCTCGTGACTTGAGGGATTTGAGGGTTTATCGAGATTGATCACGCCGTATGAAATATGATCCTTCAGATTTCGGGCGAGGGGAGAGGAACCGCAAGGGATGGGTGTGAAGTGAGAGGTGCGAATGTGGAGAGAGGAGTAGTTTTTGAGGAGGAGGGGCCAGGTGGAGGTGTCGAGTTTGGGTGTGTGGGAGGAAGGGGCTATCATCGATGTGGGTTCCACTGCTTCGCCATTGGAGGCCTTTCTTTTTTTGGAGGATGATTCGCCTGTTCATTAGCCAATGATGTTAATGACGTTAGTAAATGAAAATATGATTTGCAAATGACAATTCCATCATAGTGAAGACAGTGGTCGCCAAGTCGGCCGCCGTGGGCTTCCTTAGTTATGTTCGAATCCATCAGCCACACAAGAAGGTCATCACAACAATCTCCTTGTTAAATTCAACACTCACGACGCACCTGATTTACCCATCTTTGATCTTGTGAACGTGCGCTTTCAGTAAATCACTATGGCTGTCAGGGGTTCTATTGAAGAAGATACGCTCGACGCGTTTGCTGTCGAAGGTTGGTCGATTTGATGTTGATGGTTCAACGTTGATTGTTGATTGGTGATTGGTGATTGGATAGGGGATAGGAGCGGGTGGTGTGGTGGGGGGGTGGGGGGTTGTGGTTGGCGGGTGCGTTACCATAATTTGCGCGCGTTGTCGCAACTCGCCTAGGCGTCTCGATGATTGAGCTCTATGATAATGGCTGATTGATACAGGTTCAATCAATTGATCACATTGAATTACTGCATTTAATGTTACACATTTAGTTTTTCTAACACTACAGGCGTGGCATAAGTATGTGTCCTCGTGAAGCCAAGTTGTTTATGCCTGAATGGTTGCCACCAAAAATCATTTGTTAGGTAGACAATTTCAGTCAAAATGAGTTCCCAGTTACTTGTTTGATTGTGGCGTAAGGAGCAGCTCTTCTTAATCACGTTTCACTCTCTATTCACACATCAACCAACACAAGCATGCTTGGTATTACTATCAACATTTTTTTACAATTCATCCTGACTTGAGATATCTCTAGAACTGTTTCTTCCATACCCAGGATATTCTTTCCCTTTTGGCGGACACCACGGTCTTTGTAACTCTTTTTTAGCCACTGCTGGAAACTCCTTGAACATATCATAATCCCGATCATGTGTATAAGAGAGACATACCAGGGAAGGCTCACTACTCTCTGGCTGGTATTCTACTGCTCGATTGCCGCCTTTGGCTCTATACTCATTGTTGTGACTCCAAACGATCAAATTAGACCGTCTACCAGATTGAATATCATCTGCACCGTGTCTTCGGTTTCCTAGATGCAGAATAGCACGCCCGACCTCATGCTGGTATGTGTGAGTGTGTTGCCTATGGTCTGGACTTCCAAACATGCCACAAAAACTCAATGTTGCCCCGGTAAATTCTTCTCCAATGCACACATTGAAAGTCACGTCTGAATCATCAGTATGCATATCGAGTCCGAGGTCCTCATCAGCCCTATATCGCACTATGAACGAGTGATGATCATCAAAACGAGAGGCCTGAACTGGAAACAGGTGACGGGAAAGTGGCCACAAATACTTCTGCTGGAATGATGTTACAAGAGGACGCATTCCAATTTCATTGACAATAACTCCGTAGTTGTTCATGCTATTTGGACGCCGTACGGGTATTTTGTGGTACTCGGAAATGGAGTAGAAGTTATTAATCTCCTCATTAAACATCGTCACAAAGGTGCGGTTAAAAACATTGAAGGAATACACCCCGTCCATCTCCCTCCTCAACAGATTCGGAATCACGTCATCAGGATGATCTATGAAACCATCTCGATCTTTGGATTCCTCCTCTAGAAAGGCCTGCAATATAAGTAGAAAATCGTTGTGCAACCATCCCTCCTGGAAGTCATCAGAGAATAGCTGCGGGTGCATGCGATACGGCTTGTACAGCCGCTCGGCGGGCGTCATGGAAGAATATGCAGTACTGCTGCTACTTGCAGGACGGCTAAGCTTGGTTGAAATGGAGAGTGCAAACGACGCTACAATAACTCGGTGCATATGTGAGAATGTGAGAATCTTGTGGGCCATTTGGGGCCATTGTTATTGTTGTTTTGTGTTCTGTATTTTGTATTTTCCATTTTGTATTTTGTGCTGGACAGTGGGCAGTGGGCTGAAAAATCAAGATTTTTTAGAAATCTTAGTTGTATGGAAAACTGGATCGATTGTTCTTAATAATCCAAAAGGCCCTTCAAGAAATCAAACAAAAAAGTGAAAAAGTTTTTGGCTAATAGAGGTAAATATTTATTAAGCTTAGTACTTTTACCTCTAATTTTATTTTTTAACGGACAGGTAATTCAATAGGTTTTACAAGTCATTACTTATCATCTCATTGGATTAGATATTGTTCCCTCGACAAAACCGACACAAGCCGACACAACACACAACGCACCTGTCACACGCGTCACAAGACACGACTACGACGACGAAGAACGAAGCCAACCATGAGGCGGCGGTGGCCGAGGCGACTACTACAAAAACAAATACGGTGGCCGTGGCGGCGGTAACAACAGCGGACGTGGAGGCGGTCCTTACTCGCCCACCACCTCCACGGGTAGCTCGAATCAAAATCAACACCCCCAGTCTTCCCCCGATCAGGGAGCGAATCATAAGGATTTTCATTGAGTTACTGAGGAGATTAGACCAGAAGCAATACCCCGCCTATCGTGATGTCGAAACGACGAAGGGGTCGACTAATGACGAATCCGTATGCGAAACCGACGCAATGCCATATGATGGTGGCGAATGAGACTGCCAAGTTCCCACCGGTAATTTATCAGAATAGGGTGAAGAGTGTCGCGCTGAGGGTGCCATTCTGAAAATGAGGGGATTGGTCGCCTTTGTTCCGGATGGGGCCTATTGCCACGAACATCCGGGGAGAAGGTTGTCAGATTTCATACTCCAGATACATTAAGGATTAGTTTTGGAAGGGGATCACATTGATCGTTGGGGGTGGGTTTCATGGAAAGTCCACATTGTTTGTTGCATTGCAGGTTGGAATGTACAATAAATTACCTGGTGATGATGCCTCCAACTCTAGCGCCTTCGCTAAATTCAAAGCACCTTTTGGTTCTGTTACGCCTAGATGCCCTGTAGGTGAAGCACATAAAGTTGCAGTTNGCTAAATTCAAAGCACCTTTTGGTTCTGTTACGCCTAGATGCCCTGTAGGTGAAGCACATAAAGTTGCAGTTCGGTCGAAAACAGTAGTTGCCTATGGAGATGTAGAGCTAGATCTGGCGGGCTTGGAGCAACTTGTTAGTAGAGAGCAAACAAATGCAGTCGCCTTGGCACTTCAACGTCTTGCAGCATTGGCCCCTGCGAGCCAGGCTACGATATTTCAGATTCTGACTCATTTGAATGAAATACTTGATAGAGAGGGTTTAGATGCTCTTACAAATGGGCAGTTTGACGGATCGTTTGAAATTGCTGCTGCTATCAATAGACTTCGATTAGATGGCAGCTTTGTTCAACTCCGATAAAAAGCTAAAATGCAATCATATTCTGTTGATGAATATATTTCAATAGTTCACAGTTTCACGTACTACGTAGTTTTCTATTTTCTTTTCATTCTACATGGTACAGGTCGATACATTAATACTTTGACTTTCACTTGTAAGAAAATTTTTGCAAAACTGACATCCCAA
Organism: Cyclotella choctawhatcheeana; assembly: GCA_036939855.1. Taxonomy (NCBI): domain Eukaryota; phylum Bacillariophyta; class Thalassiosirophyceae; order Thalassiosirales; family Thalassiosiraceae; genus Cyclotella; species Cyclotella choctawhatcheeana. The sequence continues at coordinate 25,619 of JALLPH010000210.1, forward strand.
ATACAACAAATTAAGCATCATCTTCACCTCACTCTGGATCTTGCTTTTTCATTCCTAACAATCTCATTTCACTTAAAATCTTTCCATCTGCCTGTTGCTCCAACACTCACATCTCCTCTACCACTTTTCAAAACCTCTTCATCGAAGAGCATCCTACCAACATTATTTTCTGCACCTACGGAAGCACCCATTTTAAAGGCTTGTGTATTGTTTAATTTACTTAAGCAGATTGCTATGTTACCAATTTCTACTTTCTCACTACATGTAGCAACACATTTCAGATAAAAGCACTCCCAAACGCAAGATTTGTTCTCAAAATGGATCTTGCTTTTCATTCCTAACAATCTCATTTCCCTTAAAATCCTTCCATCTGACTGTTGCTCCAACGCGCACATCTCCTCCACCAGCACTTTTAAAAATCTCTTCATCGAAGAGCATCCTACCAACATTTTCCGCATCTATGGAAGCACCCATTTTAAAGGTTTGTGTATCGTTTAATTTACTTAAGCTGATCGCTGTGTTACCAATTTCTACTTTCTCACTATATGTAGCAACACGTTTCAGATAAAAGCACTCCCAAACGCAAGATTTGTTCTCAAAGTACATATAACTCTTCTGTTTTGGTTGATTGTTGTCTCTACCTCTACAACATAAAAATAAATAATACCAATTTATACCAATAATCACACAAGATACAAGCAGTGACATAATAATACAGTCATCACCTAAAACAGCTGCTGATCTGTTATGTGATGTTCCAGATAAAGCAATATTTTAATTGCTAAGATGGGCTTGGTCTGCATAACAGTGACAATTTACACCAGCAGCGACAGCAGCGACAGCAGCAGCTGATGTATATGTCAAGGGCGGCGGTAAGTGAGACTCCATCATCACTTCTGCCTTCAGCCAATGCAAAAAACTGTGGTCATACTGTACGAGGTCCTCTTACTCCACACCATTATTCTAGCTTAAAGAAAATTACAGCATTGATGATGAATGGGGATAATGGACATGACAGAGATGAAATACTCAGTCAGGTTTATCTATCTTACTTTTGTGACAATGGTTTTTACAAATATAAAATAAAGGTATGGAACTTTTAACAAATATCATGCTGGTACCCACTGTTGCCTAACTTTTTCCAAACAACCCAAAATTCAGGAGATATCATTTGGTGTATCTTACGAGTGGAGCCTACTGTGAGTTGTCTGTATCTTCCAGTCCACCTTTTATTTAACTGCTTAAACCCTATCCATCATAGTTTGTTGTGCTTGTGCTGCACTAGTAAGCTTCCACTGCACAATTCAGGCGGCATATTTGGTACATTACAATTTGAGACTACCATGAGTTGCATCATGTTAACAATTTTGCCGTTGATGACTTTCTAGGTGTCATCATTGTTGTTTGATCAAAGCCAATTTGATTAAATTTCTCTTGGATTTCCTCCATCGATTTTTAGTCTCTTCCGTCAATGTTTATCTCAGCTTCTTTGAGGCATTTTCTAATTTCTTCAGGAGAGGAGTTTTCATTAATTTGTTTGGCGATAACTCATCGTTCATTTTATGATCAGTAGACATAGATGGTACACTATAAGTCTTCTTTCCAACATCACTAAATTGATTCCATGTGCATTTACGAAAAGAGTAAAACCATTGAGGCAACTTCAGAGATTGCATCCTCGAACACCTCTACTATAATAACTTGGCTTGAACCTCTGAACCAGCTATCTATATCAGCTGCAAATTCAATACTCAATACCGACTTTTCATTCTGTCATTCTGTAGTCATATTCTTCTTCATTTTACTTCATCTTGCAATCACTTTTACTAATAATCATACTTACCTTCTCATGCATGGTTGTTTCATCTCCCTTCTTCTGTGCAATAAACATTTGGGCACTTTCCCTTCATACCACGTTCTTGTAATATGCTTCTCCCTCAATATCAATTAAATTTGTGTCTTGTGTTTTCTGTTTTCTTCCATTTGGAGCTATTAGTTGTTAATACTTTATATTTATAACATTTCTATTTCTCTTTGCATTGTATCTCTCCTCTCACACTAGTGAGTGCTTCACTAATATATCAGTACCCAATCTTGATTGCAATTTCAAGTTCTCATTTTTCTTTCTATTGATCACATTTTTAGTGATGATGTCTCTCTCGGACTTAATCTTATCTTCTATCTTATATTCACACAGCTGCTTCTTCTTTCTGATTGACTGAATACACAGTGTGTAGATGCTGGTACATATTATGGTCACTGTTTCGTCAGTCTGTGAGCTGTGAGTGTAGTTCTCAAGTCATGTTTTACTTGGTAGCTAAATCAAAACAGATGCAGCAATTAACTTGTGCGAGCTTATTGGTTAATGTTAAGGTAACAGTTTTACATGCAACATTTGTACTGCATCTTCTTTTTACTTCTTTTTAAATCAAAAAAATCTTGCAGCGGCTGCTTCATAATTATTGTTGGATTTTTAATATGTGGTGTTTACTGAAAAATAATAACTCTCTCTGTTGTTATCCAGTCGTAGGAAAAATTCCGGTTTGGGGTAAATTCCGGTTAGGCCAGCCAAATCGAATTTTAAAACTGTTGAAAAACTTGAATCTAGACGAATCTAGACGAATCGAGCTTCTAAAACCATCTATTCGCTTTGATTCAACAGCTACTTTTATTTGTACTCCTATTACTTTATTGTAATGACTTTTGAGAAACGACTGCACTAACCGCTACTGATGGGACACCCCCTCTATTACCCCCCGAGATCACTCTTGAACTACCTTTACCCTCCCTAACCATCCAATCATTTGAGTACTCTATTCATTACTCTCATTACCTCTTCTAAATACTTCCTACCAACAAATAATACTTTAGCTTTAGCCCCAGCCAATAGTGATTACCAGCTCCTTCACAACACTATTCACCCCTAACAAGTCTTCTTTTTGACAGAATTAACTGAACTATTTTCTCTCTTGAACTTTTGGCAGTCGCATGTTCGTGTGGATCTTCATGTATGTGGATTGTCCAAATTTTTTCTTCCAAGATGCACGTGGGGCGGGCTGGGTCATTTAGTACGTCTCAAAGTTATTTTTCTCTCCGGATCAGATATCCTTATGGTATGTCGAGTCGCCAAATTTTTACTTAAGGACTTTCCGACTGAACGGAAGTTGGTTCTCATGCGCTTCCCAATATTTATCCGGAAACCTTGAAACCCCCTTCGCGTCATCTGCTTGTGTTTGAGCCTCACCTTTGTGTTACGCAAGTGCCTTTTTTTCAATTCTGTCGTGATAGGTCGTGATCAATACAATTAGATAGATGATCAATTTAATTTTAATACAATAATTACATAGATAGTTTGTTTTATAATATGTGACTTAATAATTAGTTTATTTGTTTTAATTGTTATTCTCTGCTACGGCTTACGGTGGATTGTTGTGTCATCTGTCAGCGCTGCCTTCCACTAACGATCGGACCGGTAAATTGTCATGCTCTGCGCTTCCCGCTTCCCCATCAAATCCCCCTCACACTACATTTTATTGTTGCGTATTAACCGCGGCGGCTGAAAGGGGAAAGGAGAGATGTGCCGTGGCGGAAGAGGGGCCGAACCGAACACATTATTCCTTCCCCGGCGACGTAATTCATGATGCAGCCTAAAAAGCGGCGGGGATGATGAGACGGCAGATGGCTGTGGGCGGCAGTGGCGGTGAGGGATTCGCAAGAGCATGATGATGCTGCAGAGGTAGTACTTGGCGGCGATGGCAGGGCAATCATGAGACGGACGCGTTGGTTTTTTATGATTGGGGTGATTGGTGCTGACTTGCCGAGAGGATATCTAAAGGTACCGCAGAAAAAAGCAGCTCCGGAGCTGCTTTTTTTGATTGCACCGGATATCTGATCCGCATGTCCTTCAAAAATAAGGGATAATGACCGCAATGACCCTGGATTCACCGCAGATATTTGCGACGGTATCCAACTTTGGAGGGAGTTATTGAAGAACAATGAGACGGACAGACACTTAAGAAACTTCGCGATCCACGTCACTTTTTTGGTAGGATTGCGCTTGCCAACAGGATATCTGACCAGAACAGAAAAAACATAAAACTTTGAGACGTACTAAAATGTTCCTGAAGAGTGAATGTGCAGGAAATATGTCTAGATTTAGTATTAAGTCTTAACGTGATAAATTGTTGTGATTATGCACACTGAAGTACTATATGCTACCTTTCACTCGTTTGATCTTGATCAGTCCTCGCTCAGAGTGGACACCTCTCCTTAGTGTGTTCCGAAACCGTCGACCGATACACATATAAGAAGGTTCGAGCGTTAGGGTTACTTCTCAAAGAAATATTTGTGAGATATCAGAAATGGAACGCTCCAATTGAACTAAAATGTGTCTAATGTTACTTTTCTTCAAGAAGAAATAGCGAGCACAAGCGTGCGAATTATTTTACAGTCAACCTTCATTTTACTAGTAATTTTGTTAGGTGTAAAATAAGTGGTCAAGTTCAAAAGAGTGAAAGGTACTTGCTAGTGCTGTACCCTCCTGCCTCCTGATATCATAACACCCAAAGAATTTACGATGATCGCACTATACAATTTATTCTATGCCTTCTTCCTACTGCTTTCAATAGCGAATAGTTGCCACTCTCACGAATTAATCCATGGATTAATCGAGTCATGTTCCGGATGATCCTTAAACCGCCTCCCTCAGCTAAAAGCATTTTTACTAGAGCCCAATGGAGTCGATTTGTATCGGAATGTGAAAGTCAATTTTATTCCCGGGGCAAGTTTCATCTCGTTGTCGTGATGAGTTTCCGCGTTCCAGAATCTAACAAGACTTCATTTCTACTTGTGCTAACATATCCATACTGTTGACAGAGGCAGGCGGTTTTGACAATATACAAGGGGGAATCCAAAACGGAAGCGGAGAAGATAATATTGAGCGAATTTAATGATTCAGAAAGATTACATAAATTGTTCAAAGAAAAAGGCTTTACAAAATACACAGATGAGGAACTGATTGTGAACAGAGAGGAAGCAATTCCCAAACATTTTTCGCATTTAGACAGCGATAAGAGTCCACTCGAAGTGAAAAAGGCTACAGAGAATTTCAAAACGGCGAAGGAGAAAATGAAAAAGCTGAAAATTGCCAGAGATAATTTCATGATGGGTGAGTGTCTTCGATTGTGTCCGGCTCACTTTGGGATCACACCAACTCACTTGCTTGGTTTCTTTTGGACAATAACCAAATCAGATTCTTCTTACGTGACTCCATAGTGATTTTGATCACGAATAGCAGCAAAGACTAAGAGATATGAAAGTTGATTAGATGTCGAGTGAATGACGGTGTTTGGTGAAACATTCGTTAAGAGTGTATTATCTGAACACCCGAACAATATTGTACATCTCCTCAAACAAGTGTGCTCTTATTGTCTCATGCTAATCATATATTGAGTGTTATCTTTCTCCACTGTGTGAGCTACGTAGAGATGAAAGTTAATGTCGCATGTTATAGAGATGCCTTCAATTTTCTAATTTATCATCTACATTGCTGAAGTATTTGATAGTTTTTCTTATTCGAGTATACAACTAGCACCACCCTTAAAATGGTGCCAAAATGACGTGATGTCCAGCACGCACCAATCGCAGTTTGGACTAGAAGAATTAAACCTCGCCAACATGAATTCATTGGGGCTTACGCATTATATGAATCTTGAGCTACATCTTATGCTATATATCAATCCGGTCAAAACGGTTATCTTTCAAGTGAAGACATGTCGATACCACCATGTTGCTCTTCCAAGATGTCGATAGTCTGCTGCAATTTCTCCAAACTGCTAATTTTGCAGCTGTGGCCTTTTGTACACTGTCCTCTCAAATTATCTTTAACCGTATCAATATAAATATTCGCCAGAAAATTAGCCGCCTCTTTTGCCTGTTCTGGTACGATTCCAAAGTAGTCTTCTATATGTTTTCTCCAAAGCTTAACAGAGATTTTAGTATAATAGTCTGGTGTGTCTAATGATGGCTTCCCAAGTGCATCCATCATGTGCATTCCTTTGGTTTCGAATAGTTAGTGATGAGTTTGGAATGGCCACTGTGAGAAAAGACGAGAAACGATCTCATATGGTGCACCGCAACTCACCAGCAGAAGTCATAGCTCTAGATCGAAAAGCTGATACAAAAGGTTTCTCAACAAACACGGCACATCTCGTAGTCGGAATCAATCCACAATCATGCTGCTGCTCTAATTCTCCCGTCTTGAAATTGCCGCGACTGATTTCCCAGTACACATGCGTATGCTCGTATCGTGGAACATCGGTTTCGTTCGTTCCAACCGCTAATCCTAAAGTCAATCCCGGTGTCACACAGACATTCGGTGATTCGAAGACAGATAGCATTCCAGGATCATTGTTTGGATCATAGAATGAAGTAGATGGATTCCATTGAATATGTCTATGGGGACACCAATAAATCCACTTAGCTTGTACTTCTTTAATCCTGAGCATAGACTCTTGTTTACCGTTTCGTTGTTTTCTGGTTGCCCGGTCATCTGTTGTTTGTTCAAACTCATCATCATTGGATAGGAAATCACTAATTCTATAATTAACCAAATCCTTCAAGGCAGTGTAATACAATACTGAGAAGTAAGATATATTGATGGCATCATCGGCGTCTAGTCGAGTTTCCAAGACAACACGATCCAATCGTGCCGCATAGGCTCTCGAGACCATATCAAATGCATACTGTCTATCTCTCGGAAAGAAAACTCTATCCATCTGAAATGCCTCCATCAAATCGTTACCCGATTGTCCATCCCTCCATCCACCGGGTTTAATCCCAATTCCGTAATTAGTATTGCTTCCCACCACCAATGTATATCGTTTGACCGGTTCCAAGACGGCATTCAGTTCCTCCAGCAATGCCGGATCCAAGTTTGGATCTACCTTGATTATCCAAAGAAACAAAGGATCAACCATTGTTGAATTCATGTTCATGTTTGCGACCATATCACCCCATCGTGTGTGATTGTACACACTTTCTAACACCTCCTTTTCAAAAATGGATTGTTTCATTATGCTCGGTAAGCAAATGACTTCTAGTAATTTAAGACGGGATCTTCCTAACGATAACAGAGAGCCTTGGCCTTGCATGAAACGAGTGGAAACAATGTGTATTATGGGCCATGTCCATGTTGAGGACTGTTGTAATTGAATATATTGTGGTTTGTTTTGAACCTGTTGGTTACTATACGTACTTCTCAATTGCTTGTGTTGCGCGTTCTCCTTTGGTGCAATAATGACTTTGCTATCCGATACGGTGCTCACGATTATTGGTATTGAGTTACCATTGGCATTACTGATTGCAGCACTTGCATGCAAAGCATCTGAGTTTACAGATGCCATGAAGTACATCAATCCGGCTGACCAGGCAGTGGCCAACAAACATATTGAAAAGATGGATAATCGCACCGATAGTTTTGTATCACGTGCTTTGGTAATGATATTCAATGACGCCCTTGAAGGAGAGGCCGGTGTCAAGAGCCGATTATGCCGCTGTGGTGAGCCGCGGCGTCGCATCATGAGATCATGCCTGCATCTGCCTGTATCATCGTGCTGAGTTTGTGAGAAATGAGATATTTTAAGATACAGCCCCTTGTTAATTTGATGCTCATGTATTAATTCCTCTGTACAACAATGCTACAAGGCCCTGACTTGACAAAACTAACACAACGCTCAACAACAAAGCGAAACACGAAAGAGAGACGACTGAGTGAACGTCCTCGACAACAACACCAAGAGGCAGATGCACAAGTAGTTGTGAACAACATAACCATATCTGCAGACAGTATAGTATCATCTGATAGAATCTAGTTGCAAGGATTCAGCTAAGTCTGGCCGGGGGGTCTGTTGCCGACGCCGACAAACAATAATTCACCAATAGAAATAAGAGAGTCTGCCGGCCGTTGGAATAAACAGTATAGTAAACAGACGCCACCATGATCTCGATGATTATGGTCCTTAATCAAAAGGGAGAAATTATGATCTCCCGACAGTATCGCGATGATGTTAGTCGAGTTGCTGCCGATTCATTCCGGATTCAGGTATGTGAATGTGTGAAAAGTAGACAATCAAACATGAATAGACTGCCCGGGATGGCTGCTCATTTCACTTCATCCCCATGAAATATGTACTCATTCTGACATGTACAACGTTTCGTCGTCTCACCGTAATCCCATTGGCCTTATTCTTTATTTCATGACACTACTTATGCAGGTAATCGCCGCCAAAGAAGCCTCCTCTCAACCCCCCATTAAACGAATCGAAAACTGCTCCTTCCTCTACACTCGTCATCTCAACATGTACTTCGTCGCCCTAACCAAGTCCAACGTCAACCCCGCCCTGGTCTTCGAATACCTCTTTCAAAAAATACGCGTCCTAAAAGCCTACCTAGGCGAGGAATTCGACGAAAGTTCCATGCGCAACAACATGACACTCATATACGAATTAATGGACGAAACTATGGACTTTGGATATCCCCAAAATTGCGCCGTGGACGTATTACGACTGTACATCAATCTCGGGAATGTCAAACCGCAGGATGAACCGGAACCGGAGCAATTGACGAAACAAATTACGGGGGCGATCGATTGGAGGAGGGAGGGGATTCGACATAAGAAGAACGAAGTTTACATTGATGTTTTGGAGAGTGTTAATTTGCTCATTTCGAATACGGGAAGTGTATTGCGCAGCGAGGTGACGGGACGGGTGCAGATGAATACCAAGTTGACCGGTATGCCGGAATGTAAGTTTGGGTTGAATGATAAATTAGTGATTGAGAAGGAGTCGGCGGCGAATAGGAAGAAGCCGGGAGTGGAGATTGATGATTGCACATTTCATAGGTGTGTTAGACTGGGCAAGTTTGATGCGGATAGGACTATTACATTCATTCCTCCAGATGGAGAGTTTGAGTTGATGAGGTATCGAGTGAATGATAATGTTAATTTGCCTTTCAGATTGATCCCTGCTGTTCAAGAGGAGGGTCAAACAAAGTAAGTGCTTTTGAATGCGATGTGCTGTTGTTTAGCTTTTCGTCAAAGTGTTAAACTTCGAATCCTACTGCGAAATTAGATGCACGATCAACCTCAAGGTGATTGCCAACTTTTCGGAAAAGCTCTTTGCCACACATGTCGTCATCAAAGTCCCTGTACCCAAAAATACATCCAAATCCAAAATCAAAAACTCTTTTGGAAGGGCCAAATATGAACCCGAACAAAATGCTATTGTATGGAGAATCAAACGCTTCCCGGGAAAAGCCGAATGCATGCTAACAGTTGACTTGGAGTTGGTACGTACTGTGCGTCCGAAGGCGTGGGTCCGCCCACCAATCAATGTGGAGTTTCAAGTTCCAATGTTTACTGCTTCGGGTGTGCATGTGAGATTTCTAAGAGTGTATGATAAGAGTGGTTATCATACGAATCGTTGGGTTAGGTACATTACAAAGGCTGGGGGGTATCAAGTTCGCATTTAGATATTATATATCTCGTAGTGTTTTCTGTGGATGTGGCTTTGTGTTGGCTGCTGTTGGTTATCTGTTATATCGTAATTCATTGAGCACTAGTGTCTCGTTTAAATCTAGCTTTACCTTAACTTTATTAAAAATGTAGGAGAGTTAATTGATGATACAAAGAGACAAATACTAATCCCACGATGGATTCATATCTTCTTTCCATCTGAAATTGATCTTATCATAGTCCAATCCCATCCCATTCGACCGTAAGAAAGGGATGAACCTCTTCTGCATGGGTCTACCGACAAATTTACACAAATTTTTCTCTATTGTCTGCGACTCAACGTGAATCCCGAATGTATCGAAAAAGAGTTGTACATCTCGAGCTTTGCCCAATCCAAACTTTAAGGCGTCGTCTTTGATCCATTCTTTGTCTTTCATATGAGATGGTAGCATGTGGATGATTGAATTTAGTCTAATCATTCCTAATTCACCTACTCCTCGATATCTTGCTGTATTTTCCCAAAACATTGGAACCTGCAAATGAACATCGCATTAAGTGAGCCAGACATAGAATTATAAATGAAAGATGAGGCTTCTTCTTACCCCTTTACGCCCATAATAGTGATAGCATACAGACTTTTCTGCTGCGTAGAAATCATAGCCATATGAGAATCCTCGAAGTCCAATTGAAATCTCTTCACCCTGAAATATCCATGGCAAATGCTGGTCATACGGAACGTTCACTACAAAATGCCCTCTGTTGAATGAAAAACCGGCCGCCCAGTATGGGTTCAACATAGGTCCATGAATATACGGTATACCCTCTGGCTGTTGACCGTGTCTGAGGTGTTTGTCGTTTCCGTAACCTTCGAAATCACTATCACACATAATTGGTCTCGATAGGGCTGTGCGCTCGCCTGTCTTTTCATTAATATGGCCTTCTACTCCAGAAAGATACGTGCTTAAAACTGCCATTTCATTGTTGGCCGAATGCCATTGATCTATGATTTCTACATCCCATCCATTCACAAACGTTATATGAGCATCCGATTGCATAGCAAAATATTCACCTCTATATAGTCTATGGCCAAGATGCCTTGCAAACACTGGTCCTACAGACAGTGCGGAATCTACTGTCAAATAATCGATGTGATCTCTAAAACGACATGTAACCTGATCTGGATGTTCTACACAAGAACCACCAGGAGGAATTGAACAAGGTGCATCTGTTTCGTGAATCTGGTCTACCACACCCACACGTATTCTTTCTGGATATGTAGCACGTGAAAATGCTGATTCGACCGTGGAGGAGCATTGCCAATCTCTGTAAGAGGCAATGGTAATGAATATTGTTTCTAATACACTATCACTGTCATCTTTCTTTGCTACAACACTTCCAATAGATTTGGCCTCTTGAGTAGTCATGAGACGTTCTCCAAAATTACCTAGATATCGTCGAACACCTTCACCATTGTTTGATTTCGAAGATGGGTCTGTTATCTCCTTCTGTTCATCGCGTAAATCAGCAATCACTCGAAAAGGTTCTGGATCCCAAAATTTCGGTACTCTCATATAACCATTTTCTACACTAGGTGTCTTATCTTTTGGCTCTTTATCACTACGAGTAGTGGTATCCTGGCCCAAACTCTTTTTCCTCATTAGCAGATTGGTAACATCCTTCACTGTACGTTGCTTCGAACCAGAAAAAGATTCGCCGTGCATGTGAATCTGTGCTTCTGTTCCGGGATGCAATATCCATTCCCAATCAGGATTATTGTTCTCGGTATCAATCCCTACAGAATATGGAAACCTGTTTAGTTCTTCCTTGGCATCATGCAATATTTGCTGTTCGGTCAGCGAGAGATCATTATTGATCAAGGTTCGATTATATTGTCGTTGGGTGTTCGATTGAGATTTCATACTACTGGATGATGCCACTGACGAATTTTTACGCAAATTAGAATGGTTATATTGCCGTGATACGAGTCTGAATCCTATGAAGAATAATCCCATGACAATCATGGTGAGTCCTAGTGTTGCTTGATTGAATTTTGCTTTACTGCGTTTCTTCCGGGGCCGCCTGCTTTTGCGAGAGGAGGCTGGTGCTGGTGCTGGGTGACCAGGTTCCCCTCTGGGAGCATTGCCATTTATATTGCTTCGAATCATCTGATTTAGGGATTGGAGATGTTTTATGGTCGGAGATGGGGCTCGTGTGGTGGCTCGCGTTTCTACGGGGATATGAAGTGGCGATGATGCTCTTGAGATCCCATGGTTGATGAATAATGAAGCGTATCTCTGTACCTTTTACTTAAGTATGTAGTTTTTAGCCCTCGGTAATACCTGCCTTATTGAAAGTCTCAATTTCAAATGTATGTAACCTCATTAGCTAGTTGTGTGCCAAAGTTATAGTCTTGTCATATAGTTGATATTTTGCTCGATGCGCAAGCAAGATGTAAACAAGAATAGAGGACCACATCATTTAGATGAGTTTTATACCAACAATAAATCAAATCAGAGTGAAATCTCCCTTATTAGCGGTATTTGGTAGCGCTGCTATGCTGTCATCGAAGCTGAAAAGTTGACATTATCTTCAAGACCTTCCATTGATAAGTATTGATGAATGATTTGGTCGGACTACATGAACACTCTCTTCTACTTCAGTAAACGGGTCAACAAACTCCATTCTTGATGCATAAGGGTTCAATTGATATCCATCTTCAATTTCTGCCGCTGATGGTGATACCCTGAATCTATCCTGCAATACTGACAAATCTCTACGAGCATCCATTGATGAATGAGCAGTGAGCAGTATCGGCTTGCTTGTTCTCGAGAGAAACTTTATTGTTGATTGCCAATCCTTTGATAGATTAGGATGTCCTAGTCCTGGATTGAACAGCACGAAACCGTCCCAAAAGTGCTTCATAGTTTCGAGTGCATTATTTTTTGTGGATGGATCAGTGGTTGTATTGTTTCTTGTGTGTAGTTTTGTGAGTAGCTGAAGTACAAGTTCGTGAAGAAAGGATGTATGATAGTTCATTGTCAACGAGTGTTGTGCCTGCGAATACATGATGTCTTGATCAGATAGAGCAACATGTTTTGTCTTGAGCTGATTAGGTACATCGGGACCAACAAAATCAATAATCGATTCATATGAAGTAGTTTGATCTGGCCTCTCCTTGCTTTCTTCGAAAATGCCAAGAGTATTCTTCGCACTTGCAATTACTAAGAATTCTCTCCAAAAATCATCAGGCAGTGTACATTCCGATCTAGCACCTACACAGCAAATTCTTGATATTCTTCTATCTTTGTCATTTACAGGGCCATTATTCTGGTTTGGTTGTTGCGCAAAGTGTTGAATATGTCGACCTAAAGTCAATGGGAATGTCAATGGATGGCTTACTAATCCAACTGCAGACTGGAACTCATGTTGAAGATTATGATCATCTAATATGCCTTTTATACTGACATCCCATCCTCTCCACTCAAGATATTTCTCCAGTGTCTCTTTGTTGCAGTATACTGTGTCTAAATCAAAAGGAGCGATGCCTATTTTTTGTGAAGGTGCAGGTGGATTTAGCACAAGTCTAGCAGGTTCGGGGTGTGTCTTCGCAAAGTTACGAAATCGACAACAGTTGTCGGATGCCCGTCGTTGATTAGTTTTGAAGATGGGCGTGAGATTGTGTCGCCTTATCCTCCTCGACAATAACAACATTAGGCTAACAGATCGGAGCGGTGGGTTGCGGTTGCGGGTTGTTATATTGTTGTTGGATTTCATTCTCCCGCCATTTCTCTGTGAATTAGGGGGCCATATCTTAAACCTGATGAAAAAAATTCTTGTGAAATCACTTGCTCAGCCCCCCCAATACCAAAACTACCGCTAAAATATTTATTCACAACATCATCATCTTCTTCGTCTTTCATTTTCACCAACAAAATGGCATTTTTTTCATGCTAGTGCTCTAAGGGAAAAAAAGGAAAAAAGAGGAGGAAA
>JALLPH010000211.1:0-25267 GCA_036939855.1 Cyclotella choctawhatcheeana
CCCGAGAGATGAAAAGGCCTCATTTCACCCCTGCAATCGATTGCCAAAGTCACTACGACCATGGCAAATGTATTTAAAAAGCCCCTCCATACTTGAACACAAATGTACTGTAGCTGTCAAAATTTGGCATGTAAAGATGCTCTAGAAATCTCGAGTAGGAGAGCATTCGGATCTACCAGAGCATCGACAAGAGATATTATGTTGCTTTCTCACACCGTTCTCATACCAGGAGAACATTGTGGAGCAACGACATATCGCTCAGTAGCATCGTCATAGCCGCTGTCTGCGGACTGCATTGAATCATCCCTCGCATCCACCCCACTTGTTTTGTCAGCACTTGGTTGCTCTTGATCTTGATTCTGGAGAGAATATTCAATCTTGTGTTGTAATTCTGTTAAAGCATCAATGTCATGGTCGGTCTGTTTGACCAACACCTCCACAGTTGTTCGTTGGGTCGATGAGATGGTTTGTCACGCAGAACGCAGATGATGATGTTGGTAGTTAAACATCCAGAATGACGTCGGTTGACGCAACATGGGTCATGTAGATCATGGAAAGCAGTCGAGAAGCATGTGGAATCACACAACACATTGCATTGCAGCCAATCAAGTTTATGGGTGACAAGACACTACAGTACATTTGAGTTTAGGTATGTACCCCCCTAATTGGGCAGGATTATTACTCGACAACCCGATGGATTTTTGCAAGCCCTTTGTTGCAGTTTGACCTCTATACCCACTGTTCGAACCAGGATGGAGTGTGTTTGGATTGATTCAAGCCATGCACATGTGCTTGACCCCATCCAATGTCTCACTATTCGTATCATGAATGGCTACACAAGGTTGAGATTGGAATTCATCATCCACAACCATCACCACGCTCTGACTCTGACTTTTGAGTCATGTGTGGTGACAGTTTCCGTTTTGGGCTCCTACCTTTCGCACCAAGATTGAGTGAGTTTGGACTGATTCAGACACTTCACATGAGCTTGACCCTTCCAATCTCTTGTCATAAGTATAATGAATGGCTATACAAGGTTAAGATTGGAATTTGATCTGCACAATGCTCACCACAACCCATTTTTGTGTCATGGAAGGGACCAAATTTCATTTGACCTCTAACCCTCTAACCGCTCTTCAAACCAGGATGGAGTGTGTTTGGGCTGATTCAAGCCATTCTCACATGAGCTTGACCCCATCCAATGTCTCACCATTTGTATCATAAATGGTTACACAAGGTTGAGATTGGAATTCATCATCCACAACCATCACCACGCTCTGACTCTGACTTTTGAGTCATGTGTGGTGACAGTTTCCGTTTTGGGCTCCTACCTTTCGCACCAAGATTGAGTGAGTTTGGACTGATTCAGACACTTCACATGAGCTTGACCCTTCCAACCTCTTGTCATAAGTATAATGAATGGCTATACAAGGCTGAGATTGGAATTTGGTTTACACAATGCTCACCACAACCCATTTTTGTGTCATGGGAGGGACCAAATTTCACTTGTTCTCTATATTACCCGCTCTTCAAACCAGGATGGAGTGTGTTTTGGTTGAAACAAAATCAGAATGGTATTGAATGATTGGCATCCTGCTTTTTGCCATAACAAGATCAAACTCACAATAGTGGTTTATAACAAGCATATCATCAGCATTAGTGCGCCACCAGCCCCCAAGTTTTATCTGCTGATGACAGATGAATACTGGTAGAATTGACAACAAAGCTTTTTAAATTTTAAATGGCCACCTGCAAGATAGATTATGTCTATCAATTCAAACAATTGAGAAATGAGTGTTCCAAACTAGCCATATGTCACGACAAACACATTTTCTTAATTCTTGATTTCTAGTCACAACAACATGACATCTGGGATCCATTTTGAACTTTGAACATGCCGCACGCTGCTGCCAAGGCTGTGATGAAAATCACTATATTGCCGGCCCCCCACACCCCACAAATACAAAAAAGTCTCCGGCAGGATGAAAGTGGGGGAATGAACAATAGCCAGATATCATTGCCTCACATTATATTTGTCATCATTTTCAAACACATCATGCAATTAGATTTTGATAATAAGGGACAAACAATGACTTCAACCTATATTCAGGTAGAGTTTCATTTTCAACTTCTATGTTTTGAGGTAAGTTCACTGCTAATGTGCCTGTTTAAATGGATCCTTATGGTACAGATGTCCAGATATACCTGTGGAAAGCCACTTTCTGGTAGCTTTTCAAAGTAGTGCCGACAACAGAAATTATGGAATCCTTTCAAATCCTTTTGGTTTAACCTGAGTTTTCTTTTTGCCAAGAGAGTCAGGAATGAATATAATCAAGCAAAGAATGAAAAACCGTGTCCTCTAGCCATGCAAATGTAACAGGATGTAATCCTGGAATAATACGGAGTTGAAGCAGTTGATATTATAATATTCATATTATTGGCTCTTCTTTAAATGACACCAACTCTGTTAGCAACATCAAGAGCATCATAATCCTTGCTGAGTTTCACATATGCCTTCTTCACTCCCCTCGGAGTAATAAGTGTGTTGACCTTATCACTCTCAATCTGATACAAATCCTTCACAGCCTGTTTAATTTGTCGTTTGTTCGCCTTGATTTCCACAATGAAAACAAGGGTGTTGCTGTCTTCGATGAGTTTCATGGATGATTCCGTTGTCAAGGGGTACTTGATAACATTGTGGGAGTGTTTAGTTGACTTTTTGGGCACGGAACGTGGGGCATACTTCGGTTTGCGTTCGAGAGAGAGTGTCTGTGGTCTGTAGAAGTGGACCCTGGTATGGATTCGGGTGCCCCTTTTGGATTTGGTGCTTTTGGTGAGCTTTTTGGCTACCGCCGCTGCTTTTGCTGTTGCCGTGGGGTTAACAAATACTGACTAGTTAGATAATTTGCAATAATACACAAGTAAACAAAACAATAACAGAAAGGAGGAATAGATAGCTCGAGAATGACAAGATGGCAACCATCATCCAATCATCCGCGAAAAACACATGAGCGCCCCAAAGTTCTGCCATCCTCGCACTGGATTTATCGAGACCATCCCCACCATACACCCAAAAATTAGATTGAAGCTATGCATCGTTTCGGCTTACCCTTTCCTGCTGCCATCTTGACGAATTACTGGGTGCTACAGCGAGAGAGTGTTGTTGTTTCGAACGTGAAACGTGAGATGGGGATTGATTTTTAGTAAAGCGGTAACAGGAATTCTAAATACTAAAGTACTACGTAAAACCCTTTTACGTACTTTTAAACCTTATCTACATGCATCACACATAGAACAATGAGAGACAACACATCATGTTCCCGCTAACTAGATAACAGCAAGTAGCTTCTAGCTTCTAGCAGCCTTCTTAGCTTCGTCATTTCAATATCTGTTGTCTTCAATCATTCCAACAACCAACCTTGCTTAATTGTTGTGGTTTGGGCAGGTATTGGTCATGTGAATGTTGGTGGTATCCATATGTAGCAAACAAGATGAAAAATGAAGGCGCCAATTTTTCTCATTCCTCTACCACTTTTCGTGTCATGTTTTACAGTACGAACACACAAGTTTCAAGAACACAGTCCTCCTGAGTTAGATGGCATAGGAATTTCTTCAGTCCTGCCAATTCCTAACAATTTTCAGAATCAATTTCAATTAGACATTGGCGAACGCGTTGAACTTTACGTCGGTACTAAACGAGGTCAACTTTTTCACGTGTCAGTTCCAAAGATATTTGATGAAAATTCAATTGAAATCAATGTTACTTACATAAACACATCAAATGGCGTGGATAATATTATATTAAAGCCATATCCTGTATACTCCATGTCCTTAGTTCGAAAAGCTTCCTCCTCTGTTGGTTTTGATGTATTATCAGGTGGTGGTGATAGATACGTGACAGTTTGGGAGGCAAATTTCAACTCATCAGAGAATACAAAACTAAGAGTGAAGCAACAACTTGGACCTCACACTGGATGGGTTAAAGATCTTTCAGTGTCATACTCCTTATCAAATGAGGCCAACTTATGTGATTGTACTGTGTTTAGTATTGGATGCAACTGCGTAGAAGTATGGCTTCTTGCTCAAAATGAATATGCTCATCAATGCAAATTACAAATCGAATCGAGCGTGGATATGGGATGTACTTTATCAAGTGACTTATTGTGTCTCGCTACCTATAAATGCAATCAATCTTCAAGGTCATACCTACTAGCCGGTGGGGTTGACGGACGTCTACATAGATGGATTATTCCACAATCAATCAATGAACTTAAAAAGAGCACAGAATTCTGTAATACAGGAGTGGTATTAGCTCATAATGGACGAGTCAATAGCATGTTGGTTTGCAGCAAGTTTGGTGCGCTTGTCACTACTGGAGCTGATGGATGCATAACTTGCAAAACGTTTAGTTCGAAATCATTTCATGAGTGGGAGGTAGCGAGTATCAACATGAATGGTCGTTTACCCTTTGAAACACCCTCATTCCTCTCCGAATCAAAGATTAACCTTTCTGCATCCTGTGTTGTCCGCGATGGTTTATCAACAGCCGTTATATCTGTGGGTTCATCATCCGGACACCTATTTTTAATACAGTTATCAAGAACTGATAGCAGTGAAGTGGAACTTAAAGTATTACAACAATGTTTTGTACATGACGACCACGAAGGACATAACATCCATGCGCTGTGTAGCTTCGAGGACAAAGAAATCACCGAATCCAGTTCTAACCTCATTGCTGTTGGTCACTCAAATGGATTATTGCTGTGCTCATTTAGTTGAACAAGAACTATAAGAAGTTGCAACAATATATGTTTGCACTAAGCAACAAAATTATAGACATTGCTCATCACACCACATACGCTATCACAACCATGCCATCTCTCAACTGCATTCATCTGTTCCTCTGGTGCGTATGGAGCTATACGAACATCACCATGTTCACCAAACAGCCAAATGACCAAATTGTATCTCATAACCGAATCATCTTTAGTGTTATTGGGCTGTAATATTGGAATAGAAACATGCCGATGCGCACCTAAATGGATGATTGCGACGCCAGGGGAAAATCCTATCAATGTCTTGTCGTTATTCAATGACTTTTCCTTTGAGTCTGTGTGTGGAAACTCGCGAAAGTAAACGTCTGATCCTGAATATCTCTCATCAGGAAGATTTAAGTTAACATTCAAGGTGATCACAGATGCATCCCGATGTTCGTTCAATTTGACATCTCTAGGAGTATCATCATCTGGGTTATCTCCATCATAACGAATTGTAAATGCAAAGTATTCAATGTCATCAGTGCAACCGACATATTCTTTAAATAGTAACTTGCCAACTGGACGGAGTACACGGTTGATGATTTGCCTCTCAATTAGATCTATCAGAACAGAATATGGAACTGCTCCATTCACTTTTCGATCTAATATGATCCCATTTCTATTCATCCCATTAGGTCTACGAGTGGGAATGCCAGATGCCACAGCTTTATCGAGGAGAGATCGAACGAATGCTAACCCAGACTGTGTTAGCAACTGAGTAGCATATACTCCGTCAGGTAGATGTTGTATCGTATTGTCGGCATGCTTGAATGGTGAGCTCCACAATGATCGCACAGAGGACTCATTTTCACTCGAGGGATTTGCAAAGGCTTCGTCTATCACCTTTGACAACATTGGGTCCATGACGTGATAATCATCCGGTATCGTGTCGAGAGAGATGGATTTTTCCCATTCTTTCCATGCCGCATGTAATAGATCCCCCTGTTCATCCCTGGATCCATCATATTTACAAAGTCAACAAAAATTTGCACATTAGAGTTATACAAGTACCGAAATCCATTCGTACAACTTCATCCCTCTCACCAGAATGAAGCATGTTCATATTCGGCATTGCTCACGTCCTTCGCAATTGGCACAGTAAGCATACGAGAACGCGTCAATGGTGAAATGATCGATTCGCTGTCTTTCTGTGATCCGTCCGTGTTTATGCTCACTTCAGCGGCCTTCGTCACGGCTTCGACTAGGAATACGACTGCAGCGTTATACTTCCCAATCATTGTGAAGCATTGTCTTTCGTTAATGCCATGTATGGTATTCAGTGTGAAGCATGTGTTTGAGTTGTGTGTTGGGGGTTGGGGTTGGTATTGGGCGTTGGGCGTTGGGCGCGGGAAAGAATTGGGGAGACGTGAACAATATTTTAGAGGTAATAAAAGATATTAATTTAAATTGAACAATCAATTTACTGGTAACAAATCAAACTACCTATGTAATCCAAAGCCATTTTTCACGTCACCCAAGCGAGCACCCGTCTCTCACTGCACCCATCACCCATCACAGCAGATCACAGCATCGGCAACGCACGTAGACATCTCTTGCACATTATCACTCGTCATTACTATGCTCCTCTTCATTCTTTCATTTGCAAGCTTTCTCTTCACATCGACTGCACTATCTAAACCACTCGCAATGCCACATACTCGCATACCAGCCATAGTCTACACCATCGCAGGCTCAGACTCGGGAGGTGGCGCTGGTATCCAAGCCGACCTCCACACCATTCACACTCTATCCGGTGGTCAATGTCATGGGTGCTCTGCCATTACATGTCTAACGGCTCAAAATTCCCAGGGGGTTACGGCTGTGCATTCTCCCCCTGTCGATTTTCTGAGGGAGCAATTGGCATGCTTAGAGAAGGACTTGTATCCAAATGCTGTCAAGGTCGGCATGCTCGGTACGACTGAGTTAGCTCAAGAGGTTGGAGAATGGATTTCAAAGTTGAGGAATGGCAACAGCAATACAGTGCCGTTGATAGTGGTGGATCCAGTCATGATATCGACATCAGGTCACAAGTTAATCGACGAAGATGCTAAAGCTGCAATCATAGAAAAAGTGTTTCCATATGCTGATTTGGTAACACCCAATAAGTTTGAGGCCGAGGAGCTACTGGGAAGAAAACTGACTACGCCACAGCATGTAGAGACAGCAGCGCGTGAAATATTGGCAATGGGTCCAAAAGCTGTGTTGATAAAAGGCGGACATTTGTTGACAGAACAGAATGATGGGGCTGTTACTCAAGATGATGTGCCAGTTAGTTACGCCGAGGATTACTTGTTGACTAACGAAGACGTGTCTGACATTGGGAAACCTGTAAAAGACAAAGATAGACTGTGCGATGGGTCGAGAGGAGTATGGTTTCGAGGAATTAGGTACGTCTGTTTACTGCTGCCGTCACTTCCCTTGATTCCGCAAGTGTCTCCTTCGCTGAAACTCCCGAAACTTATCTCAGATACGATACCATCCATACACATGGTACTGGATGTACATTATCATCAGCAATTGCAACATCGTGGGCAATGGGTCAGAGAGAACGAAGTGACTCAACTGGTCACAACGCAGAAAATATAGGCGCATTAAGGTCGATGCATCTCATTGATGCATGTTGTATTGCAAAGGCTTATGTCAATGCTGGAATTGAATGTGGTGTTCAGGTGCGGTGCACTGTTACAAGTATACATCTTTGCATATGTTATTACATCAAACTCACTGGTATTTATTCATATCACCGTAGATTGGGCAAGGACCTGGGCCAGTAAGGCACACCGGATTTCCAGATTCATACAAAAACTTCCCAACAGTGGCAATTGCACCTAATTTACGGTCAGCTCCTGCGTTTCTTCGAATGAAACCATCACAATCCTCTAATAGTGCTGATACTGCTGCGAGTTTTGGTAAAATATTACCAATTGTTGATACAATTGAGTTACTTGAAAAAGTAATTGATGCTCCTGGGGTGGTAGACATCCAACTAAGATTCAAGGATACTTCAGAATACTCTGTAATTGTCAAAAGAATCAATCAAGCTCAAGAATTATGCAAAACAAAAGGTGTCAAGCTGTGGATTAATGATCACTGGAAAGAAGCAATTGAATGCGGAGGCTGTTTTGGCATTCACTTAGGTCAAGAAGATTTGGCATCTTGTGTCGCGGAAAGCGGTTTAGAAAAGATCCGGACTGCTGGTTTAGCGTTGGGCATATCCACTCATTCGTATTCTGAATTATCTGTTGCATTGGGAGTTCGCCCTAGTTATATTTCACTGGGACCAATCTTTCAAACTTCTAGTAAAGATGTGAAATTTGATCCACAGGGTCTAGAAACTATACGGCAATGGAGATCACTCATTTCTCCAGATATACCACTAGTTGCGATTGGAGGAATTTCAAATGATGAGATAGCTAGAGCTGTGAGGGTTGCGGGAGCTGATTGTGTCGCTGTCATTGGTGCCGTGACTGGTGCAGATGACATTGACGATGCAGTGAGAAGACTGAACAAAGCAATGGACTGAATATGTAATCTAGTAATGCTAAACTGATCAATGCTAACAATAGAATTTACTGTTTCATCTTGTCATTATAAACTGACAACTGCAAGACTCTAGCTCCATTTTCATTTGAGTGATAGAGGCTTGATCTTCAAATGAAAGTATGATCATTTACTAAGACAGAATGTGAATCCTTGTTACTGTATAATAAGTAGGGAGTAGGGAGAGTGCCAAAAAACTGGAGTATGGTCCAGTGCCATAACATTGGACATCGGTGTGTTGCTAGTGGATAGGTGTCTGGACTATCTATGGTACCTAATAGATTTACGTATACTCTACTGATATATCAAACTCACGACACACGGATACACCCCATCCACATCTACCATGGACGCCGATACAAGCATTGCCTTTACCGGAGCCGATCGACTCGAAAATGGCGACATAGATGAAACAATGTTTGGTGCCGATGAAGACGACGAGGAACCGCGCCACGAGCAACCGATCATGTCGGGCGAAAAGCCCCCGCCACCCCTCCCTCCTGGCTGGTTTCTCAAAGAGTCTTCTTCCAACCCCGGCTACTTCTACTACTTCAATCAAGACACGGGTGAATGCTGCTGGGACATTCCGACAAACGAGCCTTCTTACGATGTAATTTCCGCCGCTGCAGAACCAGCAGCACCAGCAATAGCAGCAGCAGCAGTACCAGCAGTAAATCAAGATAGTCTCGCAGCGACAGTAAAAAGCATCCTTAAAACATCATCCGTGACTCCTGCTATTGACCCAACCGCCTTACCATCCAGCCAGGACGATGAAGATATCACACACATTCGTAAGAAGAGTAAACGCGACAAACACGATAAGAAACATCGTCGAGCATCCACCGATTCTCATACAGAACATTCACCGAAGGAGGTCCGGGTACTTCACATTCTAAAGAAACACAGTGGATCTCGACGTCCATCCTCATGGAGGGTTGCTAAAATTACTATATCGAAAGAAAAGGCTATAGAGGAACTGCGTGAATTATTGGCAATTTTACAAGAGGTCGGGGATCCTGAGGAGTTAAGAGCAACATTTGAGGAGTTAGCCAAGACTGAGAGTGATTGTAGTTCGGCAAAGAGGGGTGGTGATTTAGGTTTCTTTGGAAAGAGTGAGTTTTTACATCTGGTGTGGAAAGTATTACAACAACTGACTTTCGCATTTAATTCATTTACATGTTTTTTTATTATTTCATAGAGAAAATGCAACCTGCTTTCGAGAAGGCGTCATTTGGGCTGAAAGTTGGGCAATTGAGTGATATTGTTGATACCTCTAGTGGTGTTCACATCATCCTACGTTTGGCTTGAGAAATTCAATACTACTTTAATACTAATCATTCCATTTTATATTTCGAGCATTGCATTTTATGATTTTTGTACATATTGGGTATTACGAAAATGTTATTTCTTCAAAGCCCCAACCATCAAATCCAACAATCCATCTAAATCATCCACATGAACCCAATGCCCTGCCTTTTCTAATCTATGCATTTGAAACCTCTCAGCGGGATCGCGTGGTATACCTTCCAGCTTATTCACAACCTCTTGACTCCATTCCTTATTCTTTCCAGCCATAACCAAATGGACATCATTTTCAGTTGCTACACTTTGGATCATTTCATGAAAATTCTGTTGAGCAAAATGGGTCAACAGTTCATTAGCGACATTCAAGTCGAATATCCAATCGTAACCACCATCTATTGATTTGAGGTTACTCGCCATCCACATGGCAATTGCTTTGTGAAAGTTATACTCCTCTTTCATAACTTTACTTAGTTCACTTTTGGATGCAATAGGAAGAGGAATGGAAGATATAGCATTGATGACACTGTGTACACTTGGGTCAGGTGTTCCGGGTACGGAGTCCAATATCCAGGTTTGTTGTGGTGGTCGTACATGAAATAATGAGGATGAATCTGCTGACATTAGATCATGGGAATATTGCAGTGCTATACGACCACCGAGGCTGTGGCCACATATGGCCACGGGGCTACGGTTTTGAGTCAATCCTAATGGTTGTAATGTTTCGTATATGTCACGTGTGCATGATTGGAATGTGTGTGGTTTCGAATGCGAAGGAGAATTACCATGTCCTCGAATATCAAGGCTGAGTGCTGCTAGATGTGGTAATCTCTCAGTTAATTTCTTTGCCGGTGTACGAAGATTCTAATACACAATTTTAATATTCATCAAGGTCGCGCAGTTGGAAAGATACCTCACGGATGAAATTCACATCGATCTAGAGAGAATAATCTTACCTTATTATTACCAAGCAATCCATGTAAGAAAACAACAACTTGTCGATCTGCATATTTTTCATTAGCTTCGTTGGAATCTGACAAGACTTTACCATCGACAATCCACTCGTATGCCAATTTCAGTTTTGTAGAAGATGATGTGGAGAGCGCACGTGATGCTGACGTTGGGTATAGATTGAAGGATGATGGTCGTAGCATTTTCATTGCAATCTTATGCTACCAACAATGATGGAGATGAGACCTGACGAGACTATGAGCTATGGCTAGCTATGGCTATGAGACAGTTTAGCAGGTGCAGGTGGGACAAGGGGGTAAGTTAGAAAGTGACCTTATTTTTTATTCGTGCGTCAGACAGAGGCAAAGCAAGGTGTCTGAAGCAAAAATATCTAGATTAACCCCCTGTCGCTCGAAGGCGTGGCCGGTGAGCGGTGAGCGGTGAGTGGCGTCGCACTTCAACAAACAATCAAGGCCATTTTTTCTGCAATGCCAGCTGGCAACGAAGGCGCTGGAGGATCGAATGGGGAATTGACGGCATGTCAAGTCATCTTCTGTTCTGAATTCTAATCCACCATCATTTGATATTGGGTTCTCATTTATTTGTTGCTGGTGTCCCTCTATCAAATAACACTAGATGATTATCAAAGGTCATAATACAATGAAGATAATTCAATGTGCAGTTTTCCTTGCTGCTGCCGTGGATGGTAGCAAGGCTACCATGGATACTCCTGGATTTGTAAATCTGCCGAGTTCGAATTCTATTATACGGTTGGTGAGTCTCAGCTTCCCGTTGCCTTGTTAGATGATGTTGTCAGATCCTGTTTCGAATAGGCTGGCGGCCTTTCGGACTTGTAACATGATGACGAAACACCAGTTACCGGATTATCATTCTGTACATTATTTCTTCTCATCCTGATTGCTTCTTAACATTCACAGACAAGCAAACTGTTGATGAATAAATCAGATGAAGCTAGAGAACTAGAGATCCGAAAAAAAGTGCGTTGCCGTAACTTGACCACTGTGTATCATAACTGCATATTCAATCATTCACTTACATTAGTTTGATCTTCTTTCATTGTGGTCCACCTCACTTTTCAACAAACATTAAGATTGAAGAGTTGAAAAAGCAAGGCAAAATAAAATCCTCACCAACCTCTCCATCTGACGAACCAAATCAGTCTCTCTTCACCCCCACTGGTAATAAACAATTAGACAACATTCGCAAGTCTCGACAAGAATTGCGCCTAGAC
This sequence comes from Cyclotella choctawhatcheeana, assembly GCA_036939855.1. NCBI lineage: Eukaryota > Bacillariophyta > Thalassiosirophyceae > Thalassiosirales > Thalassiosiraceae > Cyclotella > Cyclotella choctawhatcheeana. The sequence continues at coordinate 11,863 of JALLPH010000211.1, forward strand.
AAATCCGCTGTCAATGATTATGCAGATAAATTAGGTGCCAGATTAGGTAAAATGAAAAGCAGAGCACTTGGTATGAATTTACCTACTACTGCATCTAAAATTGTTTCGGGTACAATGGACGACGAAGACAGTGATGATACACAACAAATTATTCCACAGTTAGGTTCGCTATCAGAGGAAAGTATGGCAGAATTAGACGATGACGATGGTGAAGATTACATGACAGAGGAAGAGGTACAGCAGCAATTTGAGGTAGAAGCCGAAATAGCCAAGGATGCCATTGGTATGCTGCGACGGAATGTCATTGAAGAAGAGGAAGAAGAGATGAGCGAAGACGATTTAATGGATATTGTTTCACGTGCTATAACTGAAACCGGTTTCAAACCATCTCGTGAACGATCTTTGGAAGAGGACGGGATGCAATCTTCACCTGCTTCCATTACAACAACAGTGGCAACTGCAACAAGTACTGTTCAAAAGACAACCAGCGGAGTAGGCGGGTCGTGGGCCCCAACAGATGAAAAAACGGATGAGTATAAACCTTCAAAGTCGGGTACATGGGGTGTATTCCCCAGGCCAAAAAGTATTAGTCAGGCTTATGGAGGAGGTAGACGAGTAGGAGCTGGTGTAACTAGCGTACCACAAGATTCTGCCGAAAGAACACGAGAGCTGTTACGAGCCTATCAAGAAAAGGTTGGAATAGATGTACAAAGTGAGAAGGATCACAAGGAAATTATCGAAGAGGCATTAGAACTAGCAGGTCGAGCAATGCAAAGAGGTTCTTATGGTGTTGGTATTTCTGCTCTAGAAAAGGTGACACAGTACTGTTCAACGCGGTCTGAAGTTGGTGGAAATGTCTTTTTGAATCTTGCAATGTTGTATGAAGCAGAAGGTAAGAAGAATCTCATGACTACCATCTATTCTTACACATAAAGTTCAAAATAATCATGTCTGATTTCAATATCTAGGAAGAGCTGATCAAGCTTTAAGCTTATACAAGACCCTGACAAAGAGTTCTTTTGAAAAAATCAAAGGTTGGCAATGATGTTATTTATATCTATTATTTTTCATATATAAATATTCCCCTTACCTTGCCTTACCATTTCATTTTTTCATTAGCAAACGCGGATAAGCTGTTGTACGGACTAGAAGCGATGCAATTCATGCGAAACGAGGCGAAAATCAAAGAGTTCTCAAGAAGGTCGGCTGCGGACACTTTCATTGATGCTACAGGGTGCGTCATATTATCTATTGCATTTGTTCGAATATGTGTATCTGAACACTCTCATCATACAACAAACGTAGGTTCAAAGACATGTCTAGCAAATTTGATGATGTATACAATACAGCATATCTTGATTTAGAAAAAGGTCAATACTATCGAATACTCACAGAGGTAAGCCGATTATAGCTAGTATACCTGCTTTACCATATTTATCGAGTCTAACATCTTATGAACGAAATCAAAATCTTAATATCAGAATGTAGTCAGATCAACCAGAGAGGCTCGTCAAATATTGCTGAAAGCTGTCGGATCGGGAGAAGTTGAACGGCGTAAAATTGTGCAAGCACTGCGATCTATTAGCAGACACTTTGATGATGCTCTAGAAGAAGAGAAAACGCGGGATGCATCCAAAAATATTCCAGTGGATTATGCAGGGAGGCCAATCTTACAAACAGGTGGTAACGATCGAAATCCTCTTGTCAATTCATTCGGTGCTGATGGATTTGTACTTTCCGAAGCAACTCAGACGCTAGCAAATCTAGATGGTAAATGGAAGCTGCAGCTCATGGCTGACAGATCCGGTGATGGTGTTGATTTTTTTAATACAACACTGATATACCAAGTCATTGATTCTAGCGAACGGGTTTACAAAAGCAAAAGTCAAGGCGTTCGGATATCAAAGCAGTCTGGCAGTTTTGAGTTCGATGGGGAAAATCGCATTTTAACACGTGAAGGAGCAAAACCATATAAGGTCGAGAGTGGAGGGAGTCTCTTTGGTATGTTTGGAGACAACAAGAGAAGCAGAGGGGTCAAGATGGCAAATATTCCTCAGCAAGTTTTGTCTGTTGACTCGGTATTATTGATCACCAGAGCACTTGTCAAAGCGAGTGCAGCTGACAACATAAAGGACTATTATAGTGTTTGGCGGAAGTTGCCTGGCAAGTAGTTAACAGCTTAATTCTCAATTAGCATAAGTATCTTCTACTTTTTGTTATCTGGTGGCAAAACTGTTTTACAAATCCGGCTTTTTGGTCGCCTTTCTAGACCGACGAGGCCTCGTAGATGCCAATGACTCGGTCTGAGAGGGCACGTTTGTCTTTTTACTGCGTGTTCTGGGTGGAGAAGATTTTATTGATTCATTGGCATCTTTGGCAGTGCGACGTGTTCTTCGTGATGCTCTTGTAGTTGTAGAAGATACTGTCGATTCAGCCTCTTGAGCTACTTGAGTCTTTCTGGTCCGCCCCCGTCTCTTCGGTGGAGATTCATCTCCAAGAGCGGACACGGCTTCCGGGGCATCAACAACGACATCACGCTTCCTCGCTCGTCTGCTTCGTGCTTTAGCTGGAGAAGATGAAACAGATTCGGACATGCTGTCTAGAATTTCCTCTGAGCCTTTTTCTTTACCACTACTCTTATTGGGAGAAGTCTTGTCTTCTGATTGTATGCTGTTTGCTTCCTCCTCCTCTGTCTGTTTTTTGCGTTTGCCCCCTCTGGTATTTTTCCTAGTAGGCTCTGATACTTGGCTAGCCCTCGATCGTTTACTCTGAGCAGTTGTTTTAGAGGATTCGTCATTCACGCTTGAGGCGTGAGACTCGTCATCGTCGCCTGCTGATTTTTTACCTCTACGTCGCGTGCTCCGTGTAATCGAATGATCTAGTACCTCCGCTTTTACAGGTTCCGCATCAAACTTTTCGTCTTCAGGCACGGCTGGCAGCGTAGGCGCTTTCTTACCTCTTCCTCCTGTTGTGATAGAAGTTGGAACGGCTTGCGATGATGCAGCTTTTTTTGACCGGAGTCTTGATGATCGCCTTACGCTTGAGGTTTCAGATTGAACTGATTCTATATCGACAACAGATTCTGTTTCGTCTAGAGCTCTCTTCCTAGTACTTGACCTCTTCTTCTGTGAACCCCTTTCTTTGGCTTGTGTCGTGATAGCCTCTGTTTTCTCTGGCAATGTGGATTCTTCCTGAGTATGCTTGCCAGGTTCCGATTGTTCACCTTGGTCGTTAAGATCATAATTGGTACTAGAAACATTTTCAATGGAGGGAGCGTCATGTTTGACCGTCGAGTCATTGGTGCCAGGTATCTCGTCCTTTCCCGTAATATTATCAGTGTCTTTCTGTTCAGCTGCGACCGCTCCGTCATCATCAGCATTTGAATTCATTTCAATAGAAGGAGCGTCATGTTTGACTGTCAAGTCATTGGTGCCAAGTATCTCGTCCTTTCCCGCAATATTATCAGTGTCTTTCTGTTCAGCTGCGACCGCTCCATCATCATCAGCATTTGAATTCTTTTCAATGACATCTACCGCTACAGCATTATGGGAAATGCCAGTATTAGAATCCACCTTAGTTCCGACACTGACTTCAGCTATGACATCCTCTCCCTCGGAACGATCCTCTTGTACTTGGCTTTTTTGGTCGATGCATGTTTCTTTTTCATAATTTGGCTCAACTGCAGTGTCGTCGTCTGCAGCAGAGGCTAGATACCCATCATCAGTCGAATGAGTCGCAGCATCGTTGTGTGGAGGGGGCGGCATTCGAACACTATCTGCAATAGAAACTGATTCGGAGAGCTTCAGTTTTGCATCTATAAGCAGTTTGGACTTGCTTTCTTTCGGCTGATCTTCTTCAGTGACATCTCCTGGTGTAGTGTGCCCATCAGGCAAGTATCCAGCTTCAACTTCGTGGCTTCGTGTTTCTTTTCTTAAGTTTCTCCGTTCCTCCTCGTCGAATTCAAATGTGCTTTCGGGCAGATAACCGTCATCGATCGACTGTGTAGATAATGGTTTAGCTATTGTAGCTGTTGCCAAAGAAGCTCTGTTGGCGATATCTGATGCACCCTGTTGGCCAGACTGAGTAACAAGAGCCGTTGCAACAAGCACAGAAGGTATTGCAGCTTGACTTTCTTCTTCCGAGCGCTCCTCTTCCGTACCACCTTCAACAGCAGATGGCAAATAACCTATTACAAAGGATATGAACAGTAAGTACATCAAATTCTCATCAAGGCAGAATCAAAGAAGAATGAATGTAGCTCACCAGGATCAATAACTTCGTGTCTTTCAGAAGGTAAAACTGCTGTGGTGTCGTCGTCAGTTGCTGTAGTATGACCATCCGGTGAGTAACCTGCTTCTATACTTCGAGAGCGCCTTTCTTGGCGGTCTCGTTTCTCTTCTTCTGTTAGGGCACCATCTGGTATATAGCCTTCATCAATTGAATGATTAGTAGTGGCAGGCTCTACAGGCAGCGGCATCATAGGAGGGGTTTCTTCCATGTCCAAGACAGCTTCGAAGCGTACATCTCTTTTCTTCACTGCTTTCACACCAAACCCAATAGGTTTCGTAGTTTCCTCTTCAGTTGCTTCAGCATCGGGCACATACCCATCATCGATAGCCCTTTTCTTTTTCTCTACCTTATCTTCTTCAGCAGCCTCAGCGTCGGGCACGTAACCATCATCAGTAAATTGACCACCTTCTTGTACTTCTACATCACTATCCATAAAATGCGCGTCTTCGTTATATGAAGGAGTTAGATCTTGTTCGCGTGTTTCAGCCAAAATTGAGTCAGTTGCCATGCTTGTATCAGGTGCAGCGGCTGCGTCCCTGGCTGCTGCCACCAGAATAGATGGTTGATCAATCTTGGTCAGTTTGTCGGGATCCTCATTTGAATTGTTCGAATAAACACGAGATGAAGTTCCTGTGGTGATACAAATGGTAGAGTGAGAACCAGAAGAAAGTAAAGCATCTCGAAAATGAAAAGAACAAAAAAAACGCCTCACCAGCCGCATTGCCAGCTTCCTCTTCGTCGTTCGTCTCTCCTTGCTCGTGCTCTTCAAGACTACGTTTGTCATCCTCTGTATCGAGAGATTCGTGTTCGTCGTCAGCATTCATATCCTCAGACAAGTCTTCACCAACATTTGACGAATATAAAGCATCTCCAGCACCTAAAATATTGGGCTTCTGATCCTCCTCAGGAGCTGCCATGCCTTTCTCACTTGCACCATCCACCTCTTTCACCACAGCTCCAGCAGTAGCCAAGGTCTCGTCAGCTTCTTTTTCTGAAGCCACTTCGTGTTTCTTGTTTAAAATATCCTCTCCCTCACTGGTCGGAGCTTCTGCACTGACCAGCATTTCGTCAATCGCTGAGTTTGTATCATCTCTTTCCGGGGTCATTTTTAACGGACTAGAGACAGGAATATATTCATGTACTTTTTCATGAAGTATTTGGCGGTCGTTGGTATCTGAGGACTCCTGAACTTGGGGAGATTGCGAGGATACTCCAATATAATTGTCTACAGCATCGTTCAAAACAGCATATTCGTCATGCTCTTCTTCTGTAGATGACTCATTGATGACTTCGGCACAAGGAGCTTCATCATTGGCATTTTCTTGCTCATCATCGGTACTCATTAGATCAAAAACTTCGACTGACCCATCCGAGCTTGAGTTACCCCGAGTGCCCCTGCCTTCTTCGGCATCATATTGCCCCTCAAATGCTACCCGTCTGTTAGCCTCCTCGTCGTCTTCCTGTTCATAATCATCACTTTCGCTGTGATTCAAATGAAGGGAGTTGGAATGTCAATTCAGTCACAACAAAAACAACAACAAATATTCTAATCTACAACTAACCTATAATTTCCTTGATATTGATGATAATTGGGAGGATAGTTGATCTCATCCTCCTGGGAGCATTCCTCGTTAGAATCGTAATATTCTTCTCTTCTCTCCTCCTTTTCAAGATCATCGACGTGAGAGGAAGATTCTAATGATTTCGTCATACTTTCATCTAGACATTCAGGTTTCTCCTCCTCCTCGATGCAATCACTAGTATATTCAATATCGACTTTTTCATGACTTTGCTCTTCATTTTGATCATCATCTGAATCACCCAATTCAATGACATCCTCACCATCATCAGCAGTAGGTGGTGAGATATCAGGGGGAGTCTTGGCAGGAGTTGCAGGTATTAGTTCCATTGACATGTCCAAAGGGCCATCTTCCGCCTGCTCCTTTTGTGGCATCTCTGCAGGCTGCTCAATTTGTTGTACCGCCTCTTGCGCTGCTGCTAGCATCTGTTGTTCTTCCAAAGCTACTTTTTCTTCCCACATGATCGATAAGGACGGCTGTTCCAAAATCTTAATGCACAAGTCGCTCGCATTTTGACCTTGTGCAGGATTAGTATGATACTTCAACAGTGGCGGCTTATCCGCCTCCGCGATACGATTGGCTATTCTCAATGCCTCGGCCGGAGAATGAGGACGCGGCAAGAGAAACTTGATGACTGTCCTACGAACTGCATCCTTGATAGCACGGAACTGATCTTTATTGCAATCAATTTGCTCTTTACTTTTGACATAATTGAACGAATTCGACACGAGCTCCTCTTTGGACGTTTCAACAAGGGTGTTCAGGTATTCCAAGGCCACGCTTCGACCAAATGGGCCTATAGATATGTTGGCCAGAGTCACAATACCATTCCTACGCATAGAGACCTTGCCGTTATAATCCAATATGGGGACAAGGTGAGACTCTCCTTTATCCCAGTGGTGTTCGTACAATACTTGTATCTCTTGCATTTTGTCAAACAGAGAATACCAACAGCACCGCTCTACTTCTTTAACTAGACCACTGCAGCTTTCCAAAGTTCGACAGAGTTTAGACCCTTCGCTTAAATTGCACGTTTCAAGGAGAGCGCGCAGATATGTGACGATGGGGTGTTTATGAGGATCATCGTCAGTAGAGTTATACGTTTGTTTTGTGAACTTCCTAACAGTTAATTCTCGTTTCAGCTGAGGATTTGTCTTGTTCACAAACTGAATAACTTTGAGTGCGTCCTTGGCTCTCAGCTGTGCTACAATCTCATCATCTGCAGATAGCGAGGTTTCGTGATGAATTCGATGATACACTTGGCTGTAGTTGAGGAGACTATTGGCAGTTTCAGATACCAATCCAGCAAGGGGAGTGTTGGTATACTTGGCAAGCATCGGAAGAACACTTTTCATCAAAAGAAGATAAGAAATCACAGTCAGTAGATTGTCAACAAAGACAGCATAGAACCGAAAAAAAAGTATCACAAGACAATTACGTACCCTTGACAACACAGCAGATCCACAATCTGCGCCACCTCCGCTCCCAAAATAGACTTCACCCCTCCATTTCCATTCATAATTGAATTTTCATGTACGTCATCATTCTCATCCTCCCCTAAACTTGACACACCCTCCGCCAACCCTTCTCCCAATGCATCAATCAAATACGCAGCCACACCACTTAACAATGCATGCCTCTTCTCCAAATCCAATCCCAAACTTTTCGGGAGAGTAAGAACCAACATCGATTGCACGTCATCCATACTCTCAAGAATAGTCGTCTCCTTGTCATCTCGACAGGATAGAAAAGCATGGGTAATCACATAACCTAAAACGGGCAACCACGCATTTTGTTCATACTGTAACTTGGAATCCATTGACTGCGATAGAGAGATTGGTTTATAATACTGGTAATTGCGGAGTGATATTGCAGACCCATCGTTGGATTTACGCCGTTTGTTACTGTCTTGTTCCATACTATTATTTTCCTGTTGGATAATGGGGAGGATGGTGTTTCGCAGAAAGGATGGCCATTGAAAATATACCCCCAATGGATCGATATCCCTGTTTCTATTCTTGAAGGAATTGACATATTCTCCCGCAGCACTATTCAACACGTTTGATGCAACACCTAAATTTTGCAGTAGTAATTTCCACATGCATTCGCCCTCCGATGCTAACAACTTGACAATGGAATCTTGCCATCGATCCAATAGATGCAATATACTATTCTCCTCCATCACACTCCTCCCCTTATTGTTCTCGTCCCCCTTCACATGTTGTTCGAATAAAACATCACATAGCCAAACCATATACCGACCATCGACGTAGCATTCTTCGCTCCCGTACGCTTTTTGATGCTCCCCCCGAAACTTGAGTATATCCACGATATTGACACTGGAATGTTCCATTCCCATGGCGACACGTGCCTCGTCGAGGAATTTGCTATATCGCGCATGATATTGATGAAATGGGGATAAATTGTCGTGATGATGGGTTTTTGAGTCGAGGAATTGATGATAGACGTCGTCATTCTCTTGCTCTCGAGTCGCACTATCGTTGATGGGGTTGTCGAAATATGATTCGCTTAGGAGATCGTGTAACTTTCCGCAGAGACGGTGGAGCGAGGATATCCCATGTTCGACCGAGTGTTGTAGGAGAGTCTTTTGGTTTGCGTACTCCGTGGCGGTGAGGGTTCGTTTTCGATTGAATGGTGGCATTGTATGAAAATGCGATTGGATGTAGTGATGTGTGAAATTGTTTTTCGGCTTAGAGTTCAGTTATCTATCGGTTGATGGCAATTTCGTCACCAAGATAACAAAGCGCTGATGAAGAATTTGGTGTGTGTTGTCTAGATACTATTCTGCCGTTATAACTCTGAGTGTCTGCTCTAGGTATTATACTTTGAGAGACAAACCATCAATGTCCATGACTCTATCGTCTCAGGTCTCAGATCTCAGATCGTCTCTCCCTCCGCTCTCCGGCTTGCGGCTTGTGTGCGGCTGTGTGCGGGCGGGGGGTTCTAAAAAAATATTAACATACTTTTAAGACATAAAATGGGTAGATATCCCCATGAGTCCCAAAGTTTCTCTTGCTGACAAACTCTAACTGGAAACCACATCGGTGAGCAGTGATACACTGGAAGAGTCCAGCTATTGAGGAAGAAGCATTGGTCAAGGATGAAATGTTAGCAAATTCTTTATATTTTAACACACGGAGGACCAGTCACCAGTCACCAATGCTAATGTCTCTTCTGCTTCTGCAGTTTCAGTGTGACATGAACTGAAGATGACTTCAGACTTCAGTACTAGACAAATGATAGTATTTGTACTTAAAACTTATTTACACAACCTCACATAATCAAAAATAGTGTGGAATTTGCGTTTTAGGCTATTGCTTACAGCCTCGTAATTAACAATCATATTTCATGCTGGGCATAAACACATGAGATTTTATTATTTGGCTTTGACTATCTTCTTTCTCACACTTACATGCACATAATTCAGTGCATGTTCCAGTGCTGGGTGCTGGACTTAAACAGTTTCCTACGCTTTCAACGTTTCTACTCAAGGGACGGACATAAGAAAAGTGTTAGACCGCCTCTAAGAGAATCTGAGCGTACATCATTTTTAACTCCATGACCCCATATTAACCCTTACAGTAAAAGTGAACAAAGCCTCTGATGACCCCGTGACCCTAGATACGTAAAACACAGTGGTTTCGTAGTATGTTTTGTGTAGAATCTACACGATCAAGAAACCTTTCTCATAATTTAACTAGTACTTGTTAGTGACGTCGTCCGTTGAAGTATCTTTCACCGGATAATGGCGATCGGACTGGAAAGGTCGCTGCCAACACCAACGATTTTTTGCACGACGCCCATCATTCAATCTGTCGTCGCTCGAAACATCATCTCCATCGCTGCATCGCCGTCGATTGGTGTTTTATTGGTACTGCATCATCAATCCGCCCAACTTAGGAATCGATTGTACCCATCTCTCGGCAGCTATCCATTAACTCGGCGGATTGATCTCCCACTGCGCTCAGAGTTTTTCACATCCCTGCCACAAGGTACGCATATGCTATGAATGCCATCAAAGACAAAGAGCACATCGAACGTGCCCGAAGTCACATTGCAACTTACTTGCAAGGCGCCAGTGAATGCATGCGTCACCAGCATCACTGGTTTGCCCTTAGGGGTAATTGTAGGGACTCTTTACTGCGGTTCATGGGATTAGCAACACTTGATTTTGCGGCGACACTTCTTGTGGCCAATTTTGTTTCTGTTGACAGCGGCGGCAGGGTGAAAGTCAAGCGAGATGAATGGAAAACTTTCCTAGACCAGCAGTTTCGTCTCAACGAATTGGGCGCTCAAAGTGTGGCCGATTCAAGTGTCATGCGTATCGACATCCGTTTCCTGATGGAGCCATCCCATAGGCCGAAAGACTCTTCTCGAGCCGATGTATTTTTTGTACGCATTGGCCCCTATCCTCTCAACGAAAGTGGTAATCCATGCGAGCAGGTTGACTACGACATACCTCCTCCAGATACTACAATGAAATACCGATCTGTGCAGCGTCGATTTACTCTGGGGATGACGGAACTAATAGATATGTACCGTGATTTGCCTGCAGTGGCTGCGGTGGCTTCTTGGGTTGAGTGGAAAGATGTGGTTGATTATGGTGTACACGATGATTCGACTGACTCTTCTGATTCGAACGAAGAGAATGACGACAAAGACAGTAGCGACGAAGACAGTAGCGACGAGGATGACAAGGGTGATGGAGCTGTAGTAGCAGCAGCAGCTAATAATGTTAATAAAGAGATAACTGTTACTACTGACTTCAAATATTCGACGTCCTCACGGCCGCGTCTAGAAGCTAGTACTGACAGTTCATCTGTTTGTTATCATTACCCGCCGGAGCATGAATATGCCACCAAGTACCCATTGCTTAACCGGTACCAACGCAATCTTATGGATCGAAGTACAAGTGCTGATGGTACGCTATCACGGAGCACAATGGACAACCTCCTTCGTGAAATCGTCAAGTTCAAGCAAGACCACAATGAACCTTTGACTTATGAATCAACTAATTCAAGGAAGACAACAAGACTCATGGAAGTGCCTCAAGCAAACGAATCTGACTTTTATAAGAAAGCAAAGTACAGTAAATGGCTTGATGAAATGTATCTAGGTTGCACCACTAGCAACTCGGCTTCCTCTGGCATTAAATGCATTCTCGATTTCACTCTCAAGCGGTACAGGACTGAATTCGAATCTGTACTTCGTGAAAATGGGTTGTTGCCTAAGATTATGAATGAGTACCAAGTTATGGCACTCATGAAGCTCTGTGGGTTTGGTATTGCAAAGTTCAGGTTACTGAAGCAGGCCCTGCGTACATATCTTGGACTAGACACAATATCTGTTCCTGAGACAAAGTATCGTGTCCTTTGCGAGGATCATGGACCAATAGATACAGGAACATACGATCACCCAAGAGGTGTGGGACTACGAAAAGAAAAGATGGATTGGTGGACAAGAGATGCATTGGTAGAACTGAAAATTAAGTTGGAATCTTGCATAAATTCAATTCAAGGATTTCGAGTGGAAGACATTGATTCTATTTTTACAGTCTACGGTGGCGATCACGGCAAGGGCAAGTTTAGATTTGTGTCAAAGTTGATCGTCGACATGAAAGACGGGTCAACCTACGAGTTCATTTACCAATTGGGCGAGATTAGTTGCAAGAAAGACAGCGGTGAGATTATCAAGAAGAGTATTGGCGATAACATAATCGAAGGAATCAACGCTGTCGAGGATTGCTCCTTTCGTTTTGAGTATGACAACAACAGCAAAAGGTGGAAAGTACTCACTATTGACCGCAACGATGCCCTCGACGATCCATTGTTCAAGGAGCCTTTGGATTACACAACCTGGTGGTGTTACTGTTGCAGATTATTCCGAACTGATTGGCAAGCCGAAGGTCATCAGATCGGCGAAGCGTGGACGTATGAGAGCCTAATTGAGCAATACAACATCAACCAACGCGAAAGTAGGAAAGGAAGAGATTGTATGGGTGTTCGAGAGAAACCTTATTTTAAGGTACCCGTTGAAAGAGTCATATGGCCTATACTCCATGCCATGATTGGAGTTGGTGGTGCTATCTTGGATTATATCATTGACTTTGGCGAGAAATACATCCAATGCTGCAGTCCAAGGGAGGTTCAACTCCGACTAGAGTGTGAGCAACTTCGTAGGGCTGTCCGAATTAACAAAGACAAGGTGCAAGAGTGGGAACAGAATGAGAAGACAAGACTCAAGGAGCTCAAGGCAGACGAAGCAACATTTGATGCGTGGCTCAACAACCATACCGAGAATGATCCTGCATACAACAACATCAAAACAACTCATGAAAATTGTGTCCTGCAAATCTTGTTGATGCAGCAAGAGATCAATGGTTACACCAGTAGCATTACTCGTGATGAAAAGAAGATAAAAGCTAATGTGACTGAATTGCAGGCTTACCGGAAGAATAGAAAGCTTGAGGAGAAGTCACTATTCACGCAGATAGATGATGTGCTCAAGGAGTACAAGATCAAGCGTGCAGCGTATCATGGGGGGGACTTGCAGGGGAATGATGTCCATAAAATGTTGAAGGGTGCCGAAGAAATAATGGATGACATTAATGAAGTGATGTCCTTAGAAGCCCAAGCAAATACGCAATGTAAGTTGTCTCAAAATGAAATAAAGAGTAAATGCAATGAAATAAAACTTGCCATGCAACACTGGCACAATGTGCAGAGTTTGGCATCCAAAACAACTCCCCCCTCCGATGATGATTTGACAAACCTGAAGCGAGAGATCAAAGCGGCACTTGCAGCCACAAGGAAGTTGGGATTATCCATCACCCTGAAAATGCATGGTGTAGAAGATCATCTTTATGAGCAGATGAAGAACATTAAAGGAGGCATCGGCAGGCTGATGGAGTATTGGATCGAAAAATTTCATCAACAAGGGTCTGCGATGGATCACATTCATCGTCACACGAGAGGTGTAAAAGAATTGGCAGAAGCAAGAGTTAGAAAGGAGACAGGGTGGAACAATCCGGAAGTTTTGAAGGTATTCGAATCAATGCGAGAGCAACACAAGAGACCGACAGGAAGCAAAGGCTCGAAAGCCAAAAGATTTAAGTCGTCTTAGGCACTTACCATTTTTTGCGGCGGACATTCCGTGATGTGTGGCTGGATTCGGAGGAGATTGGGCAGTTGGCAACTGCCGGAGCAGACGGCCACTGTTGGCAGATGATCGGCAGATGCCATCGGATGGGGGGGAAGTGCTGCAATGTCATCTGGGCTGAGGGTCGGCTTCGAATCATGGTGATGGCCGTCACGGTGATAGTGTGGCGGAACTGCGACGATAGCCTAGTTATTCAGTCAGACCTATTTTTGGATAATTAATTCATTAAAAAGTATATATTAATATTTCAGTTATTATAGGTAAGATATAAGAATTCTCAAGAATTCTTCGATAATTTTTGGTCTACGCCGTTTTGTACCAGGATTCTACATACGTGATTTGTGTAGAAAGTGTAC
>JALLPH010000212.1:0-45274 GCA_036939855.1 Cyclotella choctawhatcheeana
GTTCTCAAATGATGTCTCAAACTGAGAAAATGAGTTCTCACACGCCACCCTCTTATACGGGAGTCACTTCGTTACTTGTGGCAACAAGTAAGGTTGTTTCAGAGAGTAAGAGTGATTGCCAAGTTGTCATGACAGATCTACCGAGCGTAATCAACTTCACTTCTCTCAATGTGCATGAAAATATCGACAAGATTCCTGGAAATACAAACATGATTACTCTACCTTTACGATGGGGACATGCAACCAATGACATCAAATATCTTCCAAAACAAATTAGTCGGCCGGACATTGTCTTTGGAGCAGATTTATTGTACACCTGTGATGAGTCTGTCATAGATGCACTGGCAGACACTGTTTTACAACTGACTGAGCGAGTCGCAGTGTTTGCAGTCTGTAAGCAGCATCGCCCTGAAAGCATATCACTGTTCTTGAGTCTTGTCAAAAGAAATGGTTGTTTTGATACTAGACATGTACAAGCATCTACGGTTCATAAAGATTTAATCGCAAGTGATGAAGACTTTGTCATCATAGAACTATGGAGAAAGAAGAAGTTAAAATAGTGTGCTGAATAATGTTAAAAAGGAAGCATTGTTTTCTTCCTCTAGACTGTGCTCAATGAAAGCAAGAGCAACCTCGACGACGAGGTACAAGATACTACATTATTGCAAGGATACAATTTTTTACTCTTAACAGGACACACTAATTAAGGTTTAATTATTTGGTTCGTATTCTCTTCGGTCGTCTCTTAGTGCGTGGCCGTTCCAGTAACTCAGCGTTAGCCCCCTCAAGCACTGTTGGTTTCCCTCTTAATAATTCAAACATGGACCCGAGACAAGCTGCTTCTTCCTCTTTCATTTCTCCAAGTCTAGTTTCCGATACCCTTGAAACCCTACCCATGGCATGACAAACTATATTATTACTCAAGTTGAAAGAAAATATTGCAGCAGGATAAGCTTTAAATACTTGATCAATCCCCCCGCCTATCCAGGATGCACCTCTATCAACAAGCACAGTGAATGGATACTGCCCTTCGTTATTTCGAACCTGAGCTGCTGCTTTGTTTTTCTTTAGAATAGTGTGAAGGATTGGAAGGAAAGAGGCAGATGGATCATATCCGTGGTCTAACAACACTCTCTTCCCCGAATCTTCACTTGTCTCTATCGGGATAGGACTCTTGTCAATATTAGTATTTACATTAACCGTTTTATACACAGTGTCATCATCAGATGCCCACTGATCAAGCACTTCTGGGTAGATAGTGTCTGAGAAGGAAAAATGATCATTAGAGAAAAATCAGGATAATTCAACTTGCTGAAGTATTCGTTCAATACTAACATTCAGTGCATCCTGATTCGCGAAAACAAGCGAGATGGAGGGGAGTGTTGCCTTCTTCGTCGCCCTCCTGCAACTGATTTGGGTCAATGATAACTGCAAGATGAACAACTTCTTCGGACGTTGCTGTGTCTCGCAAAGCAGCGTGTAACAATCGTTCTTTTGGTTTGACTATTTGCTCAGTATCAATTCCTAATTCACTTTGCTTTGTTTGGTATAGGATATTCCAGTCTCTGTTAGCCTTGCCGGCAAATATAAGATATCTAGCCATCAGCATCACTTTATTTGAAAGGCTGACAAAGAACAAAAAAGATGAGAAGTAGAAAGCCACATTTGATTATTCACACTCCATATACACACCATCTCCCCAATGTTGTCCGATTCGCTTCTAACTTGGGAAGATCTACATTCATTGGACCCTTGTAACTCTGACAGAGTAGTGCTAGAGGTGTCATCCCATGAGAATCTTTGAGATTAATGCCTCTCGGATATGCCGTCCCAAGTAGATTGAGCACATCAACATTGACAGCCAAATTGAACGAGGCAAGCACTCGATGAATTGCTAACCTCTCGCCATCGGCTAACGCTGCTGCAGCTTGAGGGCAATGATTCACCAGGATCCGTACGCCATAAAAATCAGCCGCGTGACGGCAATATGCTCCAAGTGGTGTGTGTCCTTCGCTGTCTCGCAGCAATAAAGATTCCCGACCACCTGGTGCGTTAGCCAGAACATCTAATACTTCAGGTGATGCTCCATAATATGCAGCCTCATGCAGTGGCGTTCTGCACTCATCGTTTAGAAAAGACATGACTTCAGGTTCATGTATTGCTTCTACCATGAACGCTACCATTTGGGAATCATATGTGGCAAGTCCTAGGAGTAAATTCTTGAAAATGAGAGAATGCACACATTGCAATAAATCCTTATACAACAAACACCTTACCACCAGGGCCCTCTGGAGCCAAATGAGAACAACGACGTAACAAAAGATGAAGTGCTGTATTCCCATCACAAGCCGGTATAAATGCAGATTTGGGTTGCGCGTTTATCAGTAATCTGACGAGGCGATGATTAGCTCCTATTCTCGTGGCCATGTGTAACGGTGTGTCTTCGTCGTCGTTTGAGATTAATAAAGGGTCGTTGTCTTCTAAGGTGTGTTGTCGAGAAGCTTGGATCATGATTCTTATAGCTTCCAGATCTTGGTTGGGCTGTTCTTGTTCGGGCTGTCCCGGTAGTTCTGGGGGGTTGTTATCAATATTAGTCTCGGCAGCAGGTGCAGCTATCTCAACCAAATTAGTATCAGCAGATTGAATGTCTTCACCACATGTTGGAAAATCTGCTTCGTAATCTGCCTCTTCTTCATCAATAACTGCCGGCCCCGCCTCTTCTGGGCCATTGTCGCTTGGAACATTATCTCCCACGCCAGCATTATTAACGTTGCCTTCCTCCCCATTAACACCGCCAGCCATAGCTGCATCGCCACCCTCCAAATTCATTATATCCATATTGAAATCAGCGTCCTCCTCATCTTCACCAGGCAAACCCCCTTTCAATGTCCGGACCGCCATAATTAGGGGAGTATCGCCTCCTCCTACAACAAGAAACTTACTAGACTCTTCGTCATCCTCGTCATCATCATGATTGCATTGTACCCCCAAACCCTCTGGATATACATCGACCAGCATTCTAATGACGTCCACGCGGTGAGATTCAAGCTTCCACGGACGAAACGGACGCATGCATCCACGGTACATACCACCTAGGGGGAAGTCGCTGGGTGAGGCTTGTGACTCTGCCTCAATGAATTCGAATGAGTCTTCATCGACACATCCCAAGAAGATCATGGCTCTAACCAAAGAGGATGGGGAGGTGTATAGATTGGAGAATAGGAGGTATTGTGTTGCCTTTGCCTGTTGGTATTCGTCGTTTTTCTTAATGCGTGATGATCTCCTTGCGGGTATATGATTGTTGGTATTATTTGCAGTACTGCTGGTATGGTCACTCTTCATTTCAACATGATTGTCAGCCACCGTGGAAGAAGCATCCATCTTGAGAGAATTTAACTTCCTCTTGGTAGCAATACTACGTTTCTTCCTAGACATTTGTGTCCGCACCCTATAACGACTCATAAATGCCATCTCGTTCATCGAACCCATTGCATGCTTTGCCCTATTGACCATTCTCATACCGTAACTTACTCCCCCGGCTGTCCCCCCGCCAGCATCTAAATTGGGCGCATTTTCAATATCCATGGGACCAATCAATGAATTGTTATTGATATTCGTACGAGAGTTATGCATCATGATGGCCTTATTGTACACGGCTAATGAGTCGATGGGACAGACGGCGTAGTGAAGTGGTAAATAACCCAAATCGTCCTGGACTTTGGCTGCCTCGGGACAATACTTTAACAGAAGTCGTATGAGTGATGGATTCCTCATTCGTACCGCCAAATGAAGTGCAGTTGTACCATTATTGGTTGGATTATCAAAATCATCATCCTTGGGGACAGTACCAACGAGTGGAGCCGATATCCAAGCAGGATTCAATTTGCATAATTTAGCAATAACCATTCGTCTACACCGTGCCTCGTCTATACTCTCTTCAAAGTGGAAATAGGGACAAAAATCCGATGTATTCAAATTCATTACGTTGGTAGAGGTAGAAACCATTTCCTTGGGTGCCACATCGGAAAAGATGGAAGTGGATTTATGTTTAGATGCCATGATTATGGCAGTGTGCAGAATGGCTGGGATGAGGGGGTTATCAATGGAGTTGTTATTCTTATTATGGATAGTACCATTCTTGTCATTATGGTGAATGTACTGATCGCAAAGAGTGGAGAGTTCAAACCAGCGTCGGCTGATGGACGATTCGAAGAGGGTGGAGAGGGAGACCGTGAGATCATTTTCCGTTTCGGACTTGTTTGGTGTAGACATCTTGGTGACTGTTCTACAGTTTAGTGATCTGCCATGAATTTGAATACAACATTATGTGTTGAGTTGAAGAGGAGTTGAAAGATCAAACGAAGTCAAGAAATACATGTGTCATGCACCCCCATTCAAAACCCAATAGAACCCTTAACAAGTTCATGAAACACAATACATAATCGAAATGAGGTATTACAACACACCGAACAAATAAAAATAGCAGTTCCTGCACCTCTTGTACTTGCAGGCCGACACGATGTCATACCCAGCTTCGAGATAAGGTGGCCATCCATCACACTCACACTCATACTTGATTCATGAACTGACGACGCATTATAAACATAATGTGTCACTACACAACATGCAAATGTGCTATTGTTGCATAAAATAGAGAAAGCTCACCCAACCAAGAAATGAGATCCAACCTTTGATTGCAAAAAGAAAAGAAATTCCACTTCGAAGGTGGTCGGCAGCAGTACAAGTTGTAGACCAAAAATTTCAAAGCGAATATTCTTCTGTCAAATTCAAGCTCACCCTATGTATTATGGCAGGATAGAATGTGTGCAATGATTCGAGGAAAGTGCCAAGTGACCAGCCTTGACCAGCGGTGTCAACTGTATCATCGCTCGCGGCTCGCGGCTCGCCGGCTCGCCGGCCGGGGATGAGCCTGGTCACTGGTCAGGATAGGAAGAGCCGGTTACTTTTATAAGTACATAATACCTATGCACGTATCTAAATACCTACTAATTACTCTTTAGGTAGTTTTGAGGTCCTACCCTACATACACATTTATCCGATCCTGACCAGACTCCAAAAGACGACAGACGACACACACAGCCGCGCACACAGCGACAGCGATCCGATGATCCGCCCAAACTCCAATACCACGATGAACCCAATTACCACCGCAATGGCATTCTGCTGCCTAATACAAACTACATCTGGATTTGGCCCGCCGCCGCATCATCATTCCATCCCCTCCATCCAAACCAATCCATCCAACACAGCACAAACAGTAGCCCCATCACTACCCGCCCACGAAAACAGCATGAATAATCGCCGACTCCTCCTCCAATCACTAACCACGGCCATACTCGCTACAACAACCTCACAACCCGCATATGCGGCAACAACAACACCTCAAGAAGTAACATTCAAACCCATAATCGATGACTTGTTCTCCATAGAAGTACCTCAAACCTTCTTTGCCATACGACGTACCAACAAGGGCGATTTGCCCGATGCCAAGACGGGCAAGGGACGGAGGGGTGGAACTATTTTCACGGCGGGGGATATGGGTAAGGCCGAAGTCGTGGCGGTAGAGAGGTAAGGATAAAAGTGTTATATGTTGAAACTGTGTATTCCAAGACACAGGAGAACTAAAAAACATTCACTGACATCAAACTTATACTTAATGCTCTTCATTCATACGAATCTTCAATCAAAACACAAAACTCATGCATAACAATATATATATATATAGATTTCCAACACAAGTTCTTCTAGAAGAAGAGGGCATACTCCCCACAGGCGACTTATCCACCTTCACCTCCATCGGCGAACCGTCCTCCGTCGCCTCTCTATTACTACGTCGACGTGAAAAGGACAAACCGGGCACAGTCAATACTGCCATACTCGATCGGGACTCTGTATCCACCTCTTCCGATGGTAAAATGTTGACATTTACGACACGACAACAAATCAATGTGAATAAACCGGAGTTATTGATGGAACAAATGGGTGTTAGTGAATTGTACAGAACTACGTTGGCCAAGGCGTCGTTGGAAAGTGGTGATGGGAATATTATGGTGGTTTATGCAAGTGCATTGGATGTTGATTTTAATAATGGTGTGGATGGTGAGGCTTTGAGGAGGGTGGTTGATTCCTTTAGGGTTGTGAATCAGGGTGGATCATCATGATACATCAAGGCCACATGTTGTACTTTATAAAACAGTTGGTTGAGAAATATTCCAATTCACATTTGAATTTATTGCTCTTCCATGTGAGTATTGTGCCCCTGGTACGGTATCTATTTAAGATATTCAACTAAAGTTCAACTATTCAGAGTTCTTTATTTAGTTGTGACTCTATGAAAAGTAGATCTTCTTAGTAGCACTTGAGGTATTAGCAACCAGATGCTTCAATTGAGTTTGAGATTGAATGTCTCATTAACTCCTATTTGCAGATAACTTAGTTCAGTTTCATGAGAGAGTTTGCATGGACATGACCTGGGCAAAACCCATTACATTCTCTCCCAACTCCCACAGCCCACAGCTTGTGCTTGAAAATAAACCAGCCTCTCAATAAAATGGATAGGGAGCATAAACCCAAACCTTACTATTTTACAACACTAGCAACGTTTCATCTGTGCCCTCTAAAATTCTCTACCCAGAGATTCACGCGCGGTGCGTTTATTTGTCTTCAGTCTTCACATCTTTCTTCATCAGTTCTGTTCTGCACCATGACATTATCCGTAGCCTCCTCATCGTCGTACTCGCAAGCCTCCACCGCAGAAGACGCCACGGCAATCTCCCAAGCCTCCACGGCCCGCAGTGGCTCTCTTCACAGCAACTCTAGCAAGAGCACCGTGCCCAGCCGCAACAACAGCAGCATCGACAGCGGTTCGTCCGGCGTCATCCCTCCTAACAATACGAAAAACAATCAGCAACGAAATAATCACAATGGGTCATGGAACAGCGGTGCCTCATCTTCGTCCTCGCGGGGCAGTCGCAGAGTGTCCAGCGCCACATCGTATTCGTCACAGCGATCGAGATCGTCGCAGTCTTCTCAATCGTCTCACTCATCGTCATCGCACAGCAGTTCCTTCAGTTCACGCACCTCCGCCACCTCCAACTCCTCTCGGAAGAATCATCCCAACAAAAACAGTGGCAACAACGGCAAAAAGGGAAGACTGAGCACAATCCATTCCGTCTCCTCGCACGACTCAGATGATCAAGTATCCTCCTCTCAGGCATCCTCCGCCGGTCCCAGCGCCTACACCAGTGGTTTTTCTCTCCCCTCCTCCTTTGGCGGCTCCGCTTACAACAAGAATACCAATCGCGAATTGGTGACGACACTTCAACATCATGGAGATTCTCAAGAGGATACCATAACAAACAGCAACAGTTCCTGTACCGATGTCACCAGTGTCAACACCGAAACGAGATTGGCGATTCAGGTCGAGAAAGAGACGAGGCCCATGATGCATTTGGTTCAGTTGTTGAAGGAAATGGAACTCGATAGCAACAACACTAATAATAATGATGATGATCCACAACAGCAGGAGCGATCGAATAAAGAAGAGGGGCATCGCAAGACGAAAGCTATTGCATCCTTAATAGAAGAGTTTACCGAGGAGGTTCAATTGATCGAACGACGGATTGTTCATCCCGAGTTAATGAATGGAGATGATGAAGACGATGATGAAAACTCTTTGTTGTTACAGGATGTTACCGAGACATTACCCAAGGATTGGGTGGCCTTATTGGATCCGGACAGTGGCGATGTGTATTACTCCAATGAGGTGAGATTATCATTATTTTTTCATTTGATGGATTACTCCTGATATTGTTGCATGTCGTACGTCTTGTGATTTTGTTTAGTCCGAACGTAATATATTACAATGTGGTGCTCTGGTGTTTCTTTGTACATGTTGTGATATTACACTATAGAAAAACATACTCAACCATTACTTTCACTTTTGCTGTAAAATGGCTAATTATATATTTAGGTTACTGGAGAAACTACGTGGGATAAACCAGAAAATCCAAAACAGTTGATGAATGATAGCGTGAGTGACGACATTCATCACCTAGAGGAGGAGGAGGATAATGCACAATTAGACGAAGAAGAAGAGGAGGAGGAGGAATTGCCTCCGGATTGGGTGGCATTAGAAGATTTAGATTCGGGTGATGTGTATTATGCAAATGAGGTGAGTAGAGAAAGAAAGTCAATGTGGTGTTTACTTTTTTTGCATATCATTGACCAACCAACCTTTACTTCCATGTAACACAGGTTACAGGAGAAACTACATGGGATAGACCAATCATGACAGAAGAAGAAAAACACGCCTTACAACAACAACATCAACAACCATCAGTACAAGCTCAAGTATCATCGAATAATAACGATGTCATCAGTAGTAATAACAATCTAAACCATCAAGAATCATTAACCGAACACGACATTATGAACGGAGTAGTAGGCAACGATGACGAAATCTCTGCGGACGACAGTCTTCCACGCGATTGGATACCATTGGTCGATCCCGACTCGGGGGATACTTATTATTGCAACGAGGTTACAGGTGAGACTACGTGGGATAAACCCCAGTTTAGTAGGCAGGACGACGACGAAGAAGATAATAGCGAAGTAACACCATCAGAGTCCGATAACGAGCAATCATTACTGGAGTTAGACGAAGCGGCGGGAGATGATAGTGTTGTCGAAGTAGAAGAGAGTCATCTTATCGAAGATAAGGAGAGGGTGGAGGATTTACCCCATGGTTGGTTCTCAATTGTTGATCCTGATAGTGGTGATGTGTATTATTCCAATGACATTACGGGTGAAACAACGTGGTAAGTGAAGCTTTTGTTTTTTGATTTTGATCTATTCTACTCGTACTCAAATTTGGTGTTGTTGTACCACAATAAAAAGGGAGAAACCCATCATAGATTATGCATCCATCTCACCAGAGAAAAGCACTCAACTAGTACCTCAAGATCAAAAGAAGAGTAATAATCCTGAATCAAATGGGGATAATGATTTGCCTCATGGATGGATTGCTAGTGTTGATCCTGTCTCGGGTGATGAATATTATTTCAATGAAGGGACTGGAGAGACTACATGGTAAGAGGCCCAAAATGCATCATGACATGTGGCATGTCATGAATTGTATCTTATCCTCTTTTATTGTTTACAATTTTGTATCTTTTAAGGGACAAGCCCCTTGCACACCAGATTGACGAACAGCAGCAAGAACACATCAATACTTCATCAGACTTGGCAATAGATTGGTTCCCTGCAACGGATCCCAATTCAGGAGAAACATACTATGTAAATGAAAGGACTGGAGAAACCTCATGGGACAAACCAGAAGCTTTACAGCAGCTTGATAATTCACCTCACGATGTTACTGATGAAATAAAGATGTTGACAAATGGACCGAGTCAGAATCTCCCTCCTGGTTGGTTTGCTGCAACGGATGCTCATTCTGGTGATGAGTATTACGTCAATGAACATACTGGTGAAACAACCTGGGATCGACCGGAAGATGACAGTACACACCCACCACCCAATCCAGTCTCGGAGGAGGAAAGTTCACTGGCAAGTGGATGGTTTCCTGTCGTTGAACCAGGGTCAGGTGATACATACTATGCCAATGAGCAGACTGGGGAAACCAGTTGGGAAAAGCCAATTTCATTGAAAGCACTGGACTGTGAGCATTCGGCAAATGTTGACCAGAGTCCACATGGTATGTCAAGGATGAGCTTAAGTATGCATGATAACACAGTGTTTGAAGATGATTCAGTGACAAGTTCTCAATATTGAGCTATGAACCCAGGATAAAGATGTATTATTTATGTGTTACAGTGTTGTATTATTACTAATTCAGATCACTCGTGAATGAATTTTATTGGACGAAAACCTAACATACTTAAAACTTAAGCTAGGCAAGCTAGGACAATATTAGCATTTCTTACATACACACATCTTTCAATAATACCCTTCGGTATCATATCAAAAATTTATACATACTTGGCGTCATTTAGATGATCTTTTTCATTTTTCATTCATGATTCTCCCAGATATCTACATAAACCTCAATCAAATCTTTCAAATTCATAACCTGCGGTAATGCAAATTCACGTGATAAATTTGTTAATCCTTGGACCAATTCAGAAGTTTTGTAGGTTGTTTGTTTGGAATTTGCTTTACTTCGACTTGGATCAAAAGCAGTGGTTGAAATTGTTGCAGCAGTATCCCCTACAACAGCAGGAGTATCGCGTTGTTTCTTATAGCTCTTCCATTCAGCACGTGATGCATTCCATATCTCATAACCGATATTATTGAATTCGTTATTATCGGACTTCGGACAACTTGAATTTGGATGGTCATTCTTCCACCAATACCTTTCTTGGATGGCGTGTTGTGATGTTGTCGTCGGTGTTACGTCGTCGTGATTGTTGGACTCGTCTGAATTTCTAGTTCGTTGTGTAGTAGTTTTGAAGCGTTTGTGCAAAATGTATTCTGCGTTCCATGATGGTACTGCGTCATCAGTTTTGTATGTGTCGTCAATGACATCTTGGCGTGTTCGTTTTCGGCTACCTCGCTTCATTGTCCCCTAGTTTTTTTGCAATGCTAAAATTACAGCCAACAAACATAGCCCACATCACAGTCTCCTCTCTGGTGTGGTGTGGTGGGGTGTCGATAATTGAAATTGTGCTTCTTTGCTCTCCGCTCTGTGGCTGTGTGTGATTTGTGTGTGAGGATTGAGGGGATTGTCACATCATGGTGTGATGTGTGATGTGTGCGTGGTACATAGCCGCGAGATCGATAGAGAGAAAGGACGACAGAAATGACTCAATTAGTGGGTAGATAGGGGGAAATATCTGTTTTTGAATGGTTCTTAGATACTGTGATATGTCATATTACCTATCCAGAGAGACGTTTCGGTTATTTTGATTTCCATTTATTGATTGGCCAAATTTGCGGCCAAACTTGCCGAACTCCCAAGAAACACGGTGCCGCCACCAGCCCGGCCACCAATCTCCCCAACAACAATCCTCCACACAAAAAACGATATCCCTGTCTTTCAATCTCTAACACAACACCCAACACCTTTAACCATGGCAGACACTGAAGATCACGATCTTGTCGACTACGACGAAGAAGAGGAGGAAGAAAACGTCGTCACCGAAAAGACGGCTGAAGGAGATGCAAAAGAGGTTAAGAAGTGAGTTCAAAAAAAACACCCACAACCACAACAGGAAAGATCTGGAGCTGCCCCATGAGATGAGCCCCTGTTTGCCCGTTTCTTTTATGGACCTCCTGCCCATGCCATGTTGCCCCCCCGTTAAGCTTATCTTGCTGATCGGGGGACCGTGTTTCGACACGTCAGCCGAGGGATTAGAGAAAGAGAGCCAGTACGTTCTCTCTAGCCATTTTCATTTTTGCGAAGGTCAGCCCAGCCACAGCCCGCACCCCCTTTAAGCACAGCCCACAGCCTTGATAGCCTCTTGAGGAAAAAGAGATAAAGCCGCATCAGAGAATATTGCAGATTGTCTCGAAATGTAGGCATACTCCCTCTAAAAATTTCCCAACCCCCCAACACATCCTGATGTGTCAAAGCTAAATGCATTATTTGGTCCCCCCCCAATTTGTTCAAGGTTGCAAAAATCCCAACGAACGGTAGGTAGTTCAATTGTGGAGTAAGTCACATGGGGGAAACACGTCTGATATTGGGGGAGACGCTTTTCAGGTGTCGTTTGTTTCTCTTATCTGGGGGGATAGGGACGGATAAATTTGCTGTTGGTGAAGCACCTTGATGTTTTTTTTCTCTGGGGATAAGGCTTTAGCAATGAAAAAACGGGGGGAAAGGATGGTGGGGTTGATTAAAGGGGGAGCGGCTTGGCTTTCCTTGAAATTTTAGTGGCGGTTTTATTGCCACCATCAATTTTGCTCTGGCAAGGCAAAGGTGTCAAGGGTGCTGATTGGATTCTGGAGGATTGCTCTGGCAAAGTAATCTTCTTTCCTCTAGGGCTGGGCATTGGGTGGGCTTGTGGCTCAATGACTCTCTCTTTGGCAAGAGAAAATTTATTCCCTCGTATGGCTGAGATCGGACAAGCTTGTGGCTCAATGCCCCTCTCTTTGGCAAGAGAAATAAGTGGTCCCTCGTTTGATTGGTAATCAGTGGAAAGTTGTTTCCTGTTTTTCATCCGCTCTTTGGATAATGTTCAGCGTAGGAGAGGTGCTGAAATGTGACTGATTTGCTGTGCAACTCCTTGTGAAAAAAATCCTTTCCACAATATCTCCAACGGCCGAAAACAAAGAATTCTATCTTCCATCACATATTTCGAACGTACAACACTCAAATTCATTTTACTCTTGTTTCATCATATATTATCCCCCGTCCGTCGCCATGTATCAAAATGACCAATCATTCGAAAAAGGGGTCATTATGTAGGCATTCATGCATCGGGTTTCAAAGACTTCATTCTCAAACCCGAATGTCTTCGTGCGGTTGTCGACTGTGGTTTCGAGCATCCCTCTGAAGTCCAACACGAATGTATCCCTCAAGCAGTCCTTGGTATGGACATTGTCTGCCAGGCCAAGTCTGGTATGGGCAAAACTGCCGTCTTTGTCCTAGCCACGCTACACCAATTGAATCCCACTGCCTTCCCTGCTGGCGAGAATCAAGTGAGCGTATTGGTCTTGTGTCATACTCGTGAACTGGCCTTCCAGATTGCACATGAGTATGAACGTTTCTCGAAGTATCTCCCCGAAGTCAAGTCAGCGGTATTTTACGGAGGGGTTGCCATCAAGACGAACAGAGATGTGCTTAAAAATGATTGCCCCCACATTGTTGTTGGTACACCTGGTCGTATTTTGGGTTTGGCTAGGGAAAAGACCCTCAAGTTAGATCACATCAAGCACTTTGTCCTCGATGAGTGTGATCGCATTTTGGAGTCATTGGATATGCGTCGTGATGTTCAGGAAATCTTTCGTATGACTCCTCATGAAAAGCAGGTGATGATGTTTAGCGCAACGTTGAGTAAGGAAATTCGTCCTGTTTGTAAGAAGTTCTGCCAGGATCCCATGGAGATTTATGTTGACGACGATACCAAGTTGACTCTTCATGGATTGCAGTTGTACTATGTGAAACTTGCTGAAGCTGAGAAAAACAGGAAGCTGAATGACTTGTTGGATGCGCTCGAGTTTAATCAGGTTGTTATCTTCGTATCCAAGGTTGCTCGTGCCAATGAGCTCAATCGACTCTTGACTGAGTGCAACTTCCCCTCCATCTGCATCCACGCAGGACAAAAGCAGGAAGAGAGGATTTCAAAGTATAAATCCTTCAAGGAGTTCAATGCTCGTATCCTTGTTTCTACCGATTTGTTCGGTCGCGGTATTGATATTGAGCGTGTTAATGTTGTTATCAACTACGATTTCCCTGATGACTCAGACCAAGTGAGTGATTCTTTTGATGGTTTTCTGACACTGTGATATTTGTTTGCGCGTTAACCACCCTGCTCTGCCCAGTTCTTGCACCGTGTAGGTCGTGCTGGTAGATTTGGAACTAAGGGTCTTGCCATATCGTTCATTTCCAGTGAGCCTGATCAGGAGATTCTTGATAAGGTACAGAGCCGTTTCGAGGTTAACATTCCTGAGCTACCTGATGAAATTGATGCATCTGCTTACATGAGCGCCTAGGTTCGAGCTTACACATTTGAGATAGACAGTGAATGGGGTAACATTCTATTTGGTGGTTTTGAGGAGATAACGGATGGAGAGTTTGGGTTTATAAAAGTAAACTTCATGTCTAGATACTTGTTTCCTGGATGTATTAGCATTATCTAGTCCAATGCAGAACTTATTCTTTACTCATGTATCATTGTCAGCCTCAATCAGCTTCAGCTTACAATCAGATGCTTACAAAACCCAGACTTTGCAAATTCAATCCATTGGACTTCGAACTAATGAAACAAAACGACTGTGTTGCGTTCCGATAAATTAGATAATCAGACTTCATTCAGGCTGTGAGCTTGGGTTTCTATCGATCGGGATCGGGCCGCTAGCCGCTACCATAATATGGTACTGGCTACTTAACGCGACCCACACAAGATAACAAGTAACAGATAGAGACAACGATAACAACAAACCGCCAAGCTACGGAAGGATGCCGTGCTCTACCAATCTAACGTTATTCCTACTTTTGTTTCCATTGGTAGTGCTTCGTTCTAACGCTCTGATTCCAGGGACACCTGCAGATCAAAGTAAGAATACTCACAGCTCGTTGTTCGTTGCTTGTTCCTGTTGTCCTCATCTGTCCTCATAGAGATCCAAGTTAAACCCACAATTCCAATAAGTAATATTTCTAACCGATCTCTTTTCTGATTTTGTGACGACTAGCACGAAGGGCGATCACCAGTGTAAGAGAGACAATCTCCAAGATTCGCTCATCAGGATCCAATGCTCCTTCACGTATCTACATTGATTATCTTCTTCCTCTTCCACCCGAAACTTCTGATGCTGATATTGATCCCTGGCCCGGTGGTGAGACATTTGACATGAACGATTAGTCCTTATATTACATATTTATCCTGGATACGATAGATGAAAATAATATGCACGCCAACACGTATTGTATTATCCACCTCAGGCTTGGCACAAATGTACCCCTACGCAGAAGAAACACTCAAAGAAATACTTGCAGGAATTGCTTACGACAGCTCTGAAAAACCGAAGGAAGCATCAACACAAGTCATTAGTGCGTCAGATTGCTGCGGTCTCTTCATTCAAGAATCGCCCGTTTCGCCCTCCTTAGATGTAGCGGCCATACTCTTCCCCGGTCCAGATCAACTGACCAATATTGAGCAAATTGAGGACATGGTCAAGGATAGGACATTAATCTTATTCAATCGACAATTCACTAGAGCAGCCGATTTTGGTTTTTTCAATAAAGGTAAAGCGGACAAACTTATTTTTGATAGGTACCAATGGGGCTTTGCTTTTCAGGAAATAGCCTGTCGTGGGGAAGATGTTAAATTGACATTTGAACAATCTCTTGGATGGCAGGCCTGTGCATTGGTGGAGGACGGGGATGGGAATTATAATAAAGAGATTGATATTATGGATCCATCTTGGGATAAGTTTAAAAGACCTGATTATCTTGAATTGGAGAAGAAAATCAATGAAGTGATACCGGAACCGCTGTGGATGAGAAAGATGGGTGATGTGCAGGAGAAAGGTCTTAAGTTCCAGAGGAAGAGTTAATAGTGAAGATGATACAAATTATCAGTATAGCCTATAGTCTAAAACCATCTTTTTATTTTGTATCATCGTCGAAACCAAGTTGATAATACTGTTCGTCAAAGAGCTGTCGAGCATAAATATATAGCTCAATATCATATCTGTTCTTGCTTTCTAATAGCTTGTACGATACGTCATTTTCTTCGGGTATAACATGTTTATGCTTCTTCTCCCAACTGTAATGTAGTAATCGATCTTTACACTCTTCGTCTTTTATAATTTCTTTTCTCCACTTTTCATTTCGAGTGCGTTCCGCTGTCTTATCCTCGCCATTCACAGATTCATGACGACGGGCTTCTTCAGCATTCCAATCAAAGAACTTTTCAAATCGTTTCAATGACTCTGATTTTTCGTCCGTGAGACCAATCAAACATTTTCTCCGTAATATTTCTTTGGCAACATCCAAATCATTGCGATTGAGTGGTTGCTGGTTCAGTGGAGATCGCTCATTCAACTTCCCCACGAGGCTACGTACCATGTAATCATTGATGTATTGCGGAGAGTTGGCCCAATCCGTTAATGAGTATATCTCCAAGGATGGATCAAAGTGAACATCATGAACTTGCTGCTTACTGTAGAAACTGCTGATGGCTCTCTCGACTGGATGGCGAAATAACGAGAAGAGAACACCTTTGAACTGTGGTTCATCGGATGGATGATTAGGTGCAGCACTGCCCGAATCTCCATTCTCCTCTAACAGGAAGGAACCCATGCTCACATCCTGAACCACCACCAAATCTGCCAAATCGCTCGAAATCAATTTCCCCTTCACGGCACGCATTACTCCCTGAAAATCATTAAGATCAACATTAACAAATTGCTGTTTTTTCATATGGACTACGTAAAGTGTAGGGTCCTTGAAACGAGTGGCAAATTCTTGATCCTCCCACCGCGTGTAAACAGCTGGTGACGAATAAGATGAGGAAGCTTGGACTAGTCCTAGACAAGTTCCAAACAATGTTGATAGGGTGGTGCCTCCGGCTCTAGGGATATGCCAAAAGAAGGGCACATATTTTGTATTATGCAGTGATGTAAGTAAGGATGCTTCTTGCATCTGTTGTAAATGCGACGAATGGGCTTGTTGTATGGTTTGATCCCAAGCAGCATCCATTGCGTGTTGCATTTCAGCTTCTTCGTCGTCGTCTGGATTGAGAAAATTTTGTTCAAGTCTCCTTATGTTTGCATTTCTACGTAATTTAGTATTGTGTTGTTCTGTTTGTTGTTTACGATGCTGTATCCGTAATGCTTCCACGGCATTCGCAAACTCCGATAACTCAACGAAATGAGAGTATTCTGTGGGGATAGATACTTGACTCTGTGCTTGATGTCCCTTGTTATCGTCCAACAATGCAATCTTTGAAAAATGAATACTGTCGTTACCATTATTATTAGGTTTCAATGTGGTTCTTGTGGCGAATGAAGGTTGTATGCTTGATTGTCGTGTGCCGTATTGCATCAATACCATGGCTATTGTCAGTAAAACCCCCAGGCTTAATTTTGTTGCGTCAATCTTATTAATATAGGGTATAATTAATCTAGATGATATAGATGATAGCAACGGAGTATTTGCAGGTATAGAAGAATCTGAAGAGTTCGTCTGTAGCTCGTTTTGTCGATGCGGTGTAGGCACAAGTTCGTGATACCGTGCGTCATTTCGCACAGCTGCCTTGAAGCTTTTCTTGTTATACCGCCGGGGTCTGCCATTGTCTCTTTTTGTCTTCTGTGTACTCTTCATATTGTTTGATGGTGAAGGGTAAATGGTGGAATGAGGCGAACGGTACAACCATTGTGAAATTGATGAATCGAGAATCGACCCCGACCCCGACCGACCCCGTGGTGGGTGTGTGGCGTGTGGTGTTTCGTTGTGTGCTGTGTGCTGTGTGCTGTGGGCTGTGGTGTGCGCTGTGATGTGCAGGGGTAGATAGGTGCAGCAGTGTATTATAAGTGGACGTCTTAGGATACATCAAGGATACATAGATAGATAGACTTGCACCAGTCACGGAATTGTATTGATTCCTACGCACGTTTTCTTTTCGCCAACGCCAATTTTTTCAGGCACACACGACAGAACACTACACGAACACACCACACCGAACCACCGCAATGGGATTTCCTTCTTCCTAATTACGCCTCCTTCGTCAGTAACGCCCGTCTCTAAAGAGTCTTACTTCACAGAACTTTGCTTTTGACATTCACTACCTACTATCGCTGCTTAATCAGCTACATAGAGGGGACGATTGAAATACCGCCTTGTGACTGATCTATCCGACAACATTCGAATCCGACACCCGTTACAATTGCATAAAAAAGCAGACACAGCAATACAATCAACAAGACATAATGCCGTCTCAAAAATCCAAAGCCAAAGATTATGACTATCTATTCAAATTAGTTCTCATTGGAGATAGTGGGGTTGGAAAGTCGTGTCTTTTATTGAGATTTGCTGTGAGTTATCTGTGTTATTTCTCGAGGAATTAATATTGGTTTGATGACGGAGATCGTTTGCCCAGAGTTTTTTTGTTACGCTTCACATTATCATGTCTTGACAGGGCTGTAATTTGATTTTTGATTGTCGCGGTTGATTTATGAGAGGGGGTGCTGTTGTTTTTGTACACCTAAAGTACTGAAATTCGATGGGAATTATTCACAAGTGGAAGGCTTTGTCAAATACAAATCAAATAAGTATGTTGGGGAGAATAATAATCGCTCAAACTCTTATTTCTTTCTTGTCTTCAACAACACAAAGGATGACGCCTTTACCGAATCTTATATTTCAACAATTGGTGTTGATTTTCGTTTCCGAACTGTCAAAATGGGTAATAAGACTGTGAAGCTTCAAATTTGGGATACTGCTGGTCAGGTGAGTTTCCCATTACAATTTTATCTCTTGCAGACACTAAAGATTAAATTCTAATATCCATATGCACACTTTGACACAATTCTAGGAACGTTTCCGTACCATTACTTCTGCATATTACAGAGGAGCCGATGGAATTATCATGGTCTATGACACTACGTCCGCCGATTCATTTGACCACGTGAATGACTGGTTGAAAGAGGTGAACAGATACGCGTCGGATGGGACTTGCAAACTTCTCATTGGGAACAAATCTGATAGAACAGCGGATCGAGCAGTGACGACGGAGCAGGCTAAGGAATTCGCAGATGATTTGGGAGTAGCATTTTTGGAGACCAGTGCCAAGACAGCTAAGAATGTAGAGGAGGCGTTTTTGACCATGGCGGGAGAGTTAATCAAGAACCGAGAGGCGAAACTTGCGGCTGGAGGAGATGACAAGAAGGCAAAAGGAAAGGTATCCCTGACTTCGGAAAAGAAGGGAAATTTGACCAATTGTTGTTCATCAGCGTAGAAACAACAGCATGTATATTTTGTGTTGTGTGGCCTCGTGATTATGTGTGACTCTTGAGTTGTGGCAGAGGGTTATTCATTTCGGTGCATCCTAAAGATAGCATGACTTCGATTATCATTTATACCTACTGAATCGCATGTACACACCTACTGCAACTGCACATCACCTACTTTCGAAAATTATTACTGTTCTAGATGAACACTTTCTGGGATTCTATTCTCATTCCACGCCCTCTCAGTATAACCGAGCACAGTAGCTGCAGTTCGTTGTTCCTCTGACAAGTCGCTCCACAATATTTGTTCTAACTGGATTCTTTCATCTTCATCCCAGATGTAACTTGAATATCCTAATGTCTCAGCAGCATTACGGGCATAGTCAGGAAGATCATCCCAGTACATTTCATCAAAAAATAATATTTTCATCTCATCCCAAGTCACTTCATAAAATCCAAGAACAATAGCAGCCGTTCTTTCTTCCATTGTCAGTTCACTCCAAGACTTATTTTGCAATGGTATATCTTCATCTTCATTCCAGATACGTTCATCATAACCCAGTCTCTCAGCGGCCTCAATAATGTGCAATGGTAGGTCATTCCAAGTCATATTATTTATCTCTTTTCGCTTCTCTTCATTCCAAATCCTTTCATCGTAGCCTAGCCTACTCGCCGCCGCTTTCTCTTCGGCCGATAACTGACTCCACAAGTTTCCATCTAAGGGGCCGACTCCGTTGTTATCCCACAGTTGATCATCATAACCTAGTGTAATGGCTGCATCTTTTATGGCAGCGGGTAGATCTGCCCATTGAACGTCATCGAATGGTAGATTGTTTGAAGAGCTCGAGGATGAGCTGCTGGATATAGATGTTGTCATCAATTCTGTGACCTGTGGCCAATCGTCTATCCTATCCTATCCCAGTTTCTACGCGCACAGTTTCGCGACCCTTGCTTGCTTGATGATAGTTGCTTGGCTATTGCGGATTGCGGTGTTCTGGTATGGTTTTAGGCTCAATGCTTCTTTCGTCTTTCGATCTCGAAATCATTGTGGGAGCTAAGATTGGAGATTGTGGCTGTATGCACTATGGTACTACCATACGGTACTCTATGGTAAGAGAGCTAGATACCATAGCGTGTGTCACCTCTCCGCCCACTTCTGCCCACCCTTTCACTCTTCGTCACCCATCCCCATCGAGACGGGCGAGACGACTTCACGAGGTGAACAGGCACAAAAACTATGCAGGTAGCACCAGGTAGAAGCAGAATACTAGTTCCACCTCGTCGTCCATTTCTCGCATTCGTCACTCACTATTTCGTGGCCATCATCAGCATCTTTGCCGTCCATGATGCCTTTTTCAATCATGACTCGATCGATTTAGAAAATCGGGACATCACTCGCCGGCAAGATAGGGTAGCAGGTCTCACATTTGTTTATGTGAGCATTCTTTTCACTGCCAGATATTTGTCTTCGTTCTTCGCTGGATCGATACGGCAGCATGCTGTACTGTACGAGCTGACTTGGATGTGCAATTCTACACTGGTTATGGGATTTATTTGCTTTGGTGGTCTTGGTAATATATTGCACTACATGGATGAAAATAAAAAACATCAGTTTATGGAATGGATATGTAGAAGAAGACCATTGGTGGTCACAGCATGTTGCGTAGGAGTGAGTATTGATCAAGTACTCTGGTACGTTGATCTTTTTGGTCGAGCATGCACAGGAAAATTTCTTATTGGAGTAGCAAAGTATTTGACGTGGAAACAAACATTATGGATCGATAAATTGACATGCACTCATCATTTGTGGACAATACCGCTATTTATCTACGGTGCTGGCTGTGAGCTGAACTATAACTCATATGTCTTGAGTTCATACGTTGTCATCGTACAAGTATTATTGAGCCGATGGCTGTCACCTCATCACATCCAGATTGAGTCTAAACTTTCTCATCAAAATTTCCAATCAGACCCCACAAAATATCGTTACCTCAATGTCAATCTATCGCACGAGCTTTGGAGAGACATCTCTTTCACATTTTTACAAATATCAAAGGATTCACCATCATGCTCGATATATTTGTTTAGATTGTTATGGAGATGGCAATTGTTGAATTGGGTTGTTTTTGTTGTGGTTCTGTTACCTCTCAGTGTATCAGTGAGGGGCATCATGTGACGAGTGAGGTGATTATTTGTTGTTCTGGTGTTTCAGGACTAATGATATGATGTTAGTAATTTTGGTTAACGATCATGTTAGTTTTTGGCTCTGTGGAACTTTTTGAGCCTAGTTTTCATAGATTATTCATGCCTATAAAGGCGCTCATAGCTTTGCCTGGGTTACTTGTTAATACTCCTATTTTGGCCTTAGATCAGCTGAAATATTGTTTAGCTCATTAGTTTAAAACCATGGTAGCAGATGCCTATCAATTTAGGTAACATAGAAATGAAGCCCTGTCAAGCAAGAAGCAAGAACGAAGAAGCAAGACCGCTTAAAGCATGGGCCATACATTAATTGGCCGCAATGAAGTAAGAAATGTTTGGAAAGGTTTGGAATAGCGTCAGTTGTCTAGATGAAACCAGAAGATCAAAGAAGATACGGGAGTGGGTTAGATAATATTATCATCATCTCCGCAATTCATCTTCTCTCTTGTGTGTCACTGTGTCGCTAATTTTTCGGAGGGTTCATTCCGTTTTCCGTTCTTGCAGGCTATCATCTTCTTGCCAGATGTCTCTGTCATCATCTGTCAGCCTCTATGTCCTCTGTCTCTGTCATTGCTGGATGATACTAATATCATCATCATTTTAGATATTTGAAAGTAGAAGTTTTACCCTCAAAAAAGAAACAGTTCCAACAATACGAAGTCAATGAAGTTGCACAAAACGGTTAAACGAACATGCGCGGTGGAGGGCTGCAGCAATGGTATTGTGCAAGGTGGTCTGTGTATTTCTCATGGAGCCAAGCGTAAGAAATGCCGCTTTCCGGGCTGTGAAAAGAACTCAAAGCTGGCGGGTCTCTGTTCTAGGCACGGGTGAGTTTGTAATGTCCTCTCCAATTGTCTTCGGCTCTTGGCTAGCGACAACTCTCATTGCAACTGTTATCATCTTCTTCGGTTTATTTTCGTGTCTTTTTCAACAGGCCTCCTCGCCCGCAGTGTGATGTCATGGGTTGCAAGAATGTCTCTGCCCAAGGTAACTAATAGATATGAACAGAGCATCAAATCCACTGCCAATTTTCTTCTGACTATCTTATTCGTTATTCAAACAAAACAGGTAGGAAGTGCAAATCGCACGCCACTACTGTGAAATGTTACGTTCCTGGTTGCGATAACATTATATGTGGCCGTAGCCTCACATGCAGACGCCACAGCAATGTTGAGGAACAAGAGGTGGATTCCGGGTCTCCTGATGGCGTGCAGATGGCTCTTCCAGCATCCTGCCTCAATAACGAAATAGAGGCAGCAATGAATTCGAACCTGCAACTTCATCGGGAAGTCCTCAGTCAGAATGCCATTGCTTTGAGCAATCCCAGAACAGGCGCATTGCCCATGAATCCGATCCAGCAACTTAATCAGAATGTCGTTGAACAGGATGTCTTTGCTGCGAGCTTCCCAACAACACCAAACTCTATGTCAGTGAATCCGAACCAACAATTTCTTCAGCAGAATACCCTTGCTACGAGTTTCCCAAACACAGACTTCATGTTAATGAATACAAAGCAGCAACTTTATCAGAATGCCCTTGCTGCGAACATGTGTGCAATGAATAATAACATGGGTCAACTGAATTCAAACCAGCTCTCTACCCAGTTTATTCCTTCCAGCTACATCAACAGCGTCATGTCAATGAATGCTGCTATGGGCACTATTAACCCGTATCTGAACCCGATGTTAATGCCACCCGCGAATATGAGTGGTTACGATCGTAGGAGGCGTGATTTAGGAGCTGCCGCATCTGCTAGCAAGAGAAAAGGGGACAATGCTGACGAAGAGGATACAAAATAATTACCTGCTCTACCGCAAGCTGGTGGAAACGATGTACAGAGAGATTGGTAAATTGCGTAGATGGTGAATAAGATCTTGTAAATAGTGTATAAACCGTTAATGTTAAATCAATGCTCCAGTGAAACTGCAGGTGCATATTATGAGTCCTAATCTATACACGCAATCAAGTATCTAATTATTGATCAACCTGAAAAACCTGTGAATCTATCATCTCCAGATATGTGCTTTAATCTCAAGCTGTGTCGTAGAATAGATAATTTGATATGATGTTTGGTGAGTGGTGATATTCTATTCGTCATACAGGGACTGTGGAAGGCTGAGCTCGACATTCACACCAGTCTTTCGATAAGAGTAGCAGGCGTAGATTGTATCAATTTAGGTAAGTAACAACCAATGAACCAAGATCCCATAACAAACCAATAGAAATGAAGCCCTGTCAAGCAACAAGCAAGAACGAAGAAGCAAGACCGAAGAAAGCTAAAGGATAGGTCGATCTTACTTTGTCTACTTCTCCATAACATAATGTAACAAGTAGTGCATGGGCCATACTTGGCCGCGATGATTTTGCATGGGCCATACTTTCACTTGTTTGTTCTGCTTTTTTTTCAAAAAAAATTTGAAAAATTTAGATAATCCAAAAATCACTAAAAACCAAACCTATCACCCCTATCACTATATCACCTATCACCTGCCTATCAGCAATAACATCAACAATCGATCAACATACAGTCAACGCAACAGTCATCAACCATGGTGCCACCATCAACTCCACCTCCGCGCCTCCTCCGAACGCTCTATCGTTCTCTCTTACGCTCCTCCACGAAATTCTCCTCCCCGACAATAGCCAGCCTGCTTCACAGAAGCGGCATCACTCATGATTGGCACGAATGCATCTACAGATTGGAGATGTCGCGAAAACGACGAGCTGCTGCCGCTGTTGCCGCCGAGCATGACTCAAAAAACGGCAATCCCTCGTCTTGGCCGCTACCCAAAGACTGGGCTCAGAATCTATCGCATTCCTACGCGGACTTGCGAGAAGAGTACGACATCCGTCGTGACTTTTTCCAGAATAAATATCCGTATTATCTCGACGACGTCGACGAGGAGGGATTGGCACGTGAACAAAGCGAGGAGCTCATCCATATGAACTTGGGCAGTTCGGAGTGGAAAACTTCCGACTGGCAACGAAAGCATATGTACCGGCTTGGGATGGATGATGATTACTCGAGCGGCGATGAACCCAAGGCCGTTTTGTTTCGGCACTTGTTCCGAGAGTGGCTGTCGGGATCTGAGGGATGTCGCGATATATTGAGGAGAGAAGATAAAAGGAAGTGGACCATGGATGAAGATGGATTTGTTCAGAAGAATGGGAAAGTTAGGTCTGTTCCATATATGAGATGGCCTTGTCAAATTGAAAGCGATACCATGAGTTTACGTGATTTGGTGAGAAGGGAGTTTCGTGCACCATCAGTTCAAGAGGGTATTGAGATGGAAGGACCCGATGACAAGACAACTAAATCGGACACTGAATATTTCCCTCCATCTTCGTATGTTGACAATCATATTCGTGTACAGACTGCATTTCAAGCACTTAATGAGTTTAATCGGAAGATTGCTTGGGGTGAAAAGCTAGGACTTATCTCCAGTATAGGTTCAGGTGAAAATAATGTTGTAGAGGCACAAGAAAGAAGACGAAGGAGATTAATGCAAGCTGCAAAAGGAGTCACCCACTTTCTCCCATCACCTGTATCATCAAGTCGGGAATCATCTGATATATTTCAATGTGGTACGTATCTTGTGGCTCATCCTCTCATGACAGGCTATTTCGCCAAGTCAGTAATCGTGATTCTTGACCACACAACATCGTCGAAAAACGATAAGAATCTAAAGGATGAAATGGGACCCGGTGGGACTTATGGTCTAATAATCAATCGATTGTCATTACAACCGGTAAAACAAGAGGAACGGTTGCAGATATTAAGGCAAAAGCTTGAAGAGAAGATGCACCAGATGAAGGAGCCTAGATCCTACGATGATTCAGAGAACACAGAACATTCCACTAATTTGTTGGACATTATGAAACCCGGCTCGAGCGTTGGAGTGGCCTTGCAACGACCATTCACGCTTCTTCAAGCCTTGGGACCAGATGATTTAGCCCAAACCGTTCAGACTGCCTTCGGTGATGAACCCCTGCGAGACGGCTTAGGAGTGTTGATATCTATCACCGCGGACAAATATTTAGCCATGTAATGTGTGAGCAACCTCATTACAAATTAAAATCAAACATTAACAATTATGCGCAAACATAACTCTCGTTATTTTCTATTTATTACTTGTAGCTTTTTTGCAATATCTAACTCTTGCTCCAAACTTCGATAATGATACTTCATGTTTAACGCTCCGTTTTTGCCATAGTGATTTGAGTGCTTTCCATGTTTTACATAGGCATCCTCCATAAAACAATAGCTACAGAATCTAATATTGCAGTGTTTGCAATCAAAGAAGAAATTCGATAGCTCATAGTCACAGATCCCACAGTTTATTGGATCATTCTCCTCGCCCACCTTCGCTATCTCTACATGTTTTGTATTTTTTGCCTTCTGATAGACTTTCTCATGATGGTTTACAATGTGTATAAATGTTTCTTCGATTCCATCGCATAATGTCTTTTGTCTCTCACTTAGTTGTTTTGTGGTTGACAAGTAATCAGCTAGAGCGATTATGCCATATTCGTGTTTCGCTAAAGATTCCAACCTTAACTTTCTGTTCGATTGCGTTGTTTTATATATTTCAACAATATCCCTCTTCAAGCTCTGTTTGTTGTATGGTAATCGCTGCATATCCCATGCAATACTTAGAAACTCACAATCTTTACTCAGCTTATTTTTTTGCCTCAGCTCATAATGACAATCATCCTCTGTTAAATCTTCTGCAGACATTTTGCGGAAACAGTGGATTCTATTTCAATATTCAATTGTGTTAGATTTCTTGATTTCTAAAATATGAAATAGAAAATATATATACTCACCTGCCTCTTCCAATATGAAGTGCCTCTCCTTCTTTTAGTACTAAGCGGACTGGGCAGAATCCTTGTTTCTCGTAGGTGCTGAATTCTTTGTTCGTCGGCCAATTGTACTCAAAAGATTCCCTATCGTGAGCTTGGTTGCGATAGATACTTTCTGCTGTATTCACATCCACTTTGAACAGTTGGGCCATTAGTTTGAGACTATCGTTGTATTCCAGTCTTCGAAATATGAGTACTTCATTAACTCCTTCTATACAACAGTGTATAGAATCAATTGTTCCCTGAATATAATCTTAAATAGTCAGTGTTATCGTGATAGATATTGATAGATGTATTTTCACATTCAAACTTACCTTTCCATCCAAGTGAGCCGACGTAACTGGCCCAGATGTTGTAATGAACATCAATGGACCCATATCAGGTCGGTCACTTTCAGGTATATAGCCTTCAAGTGTATCATTACTATAGCACAACAACTGAGGGATCTTAAACGAACGATGAAACTCATCCAATTTATGTGGAATTCCACTTATATGTTCATCTAAAATGTACTGTGAAATGATGTTAAGAGTATTCAAATTTTTAGAGATTGAGGTTGATGATAAACAAAAGAAAACACTTTCACTTACATATCGCCAATCTTTCAATTTAAATTTCCTACTTTTCCCATGAGTACATTCAATATCACGACTTTTGTTTATGGACTCATTATTGATGCTGCTCTTCATCAATTGGACTGCATCACCAAACTTCATCCCCACAGTTTCGCTCTCTTGGTATTCTGCTTTTTCTCCTTTCCTTCTGTAGACTCTGACTTTATCTGAAATTTTATTCTCCAGCTTTCTTGTAATCTCCTCAACAGAAAATTTATAAATGTCTTCTTTGTGGAAAATATCTGCCATTATAACTGCTACTTCATCATTGTCAAAATGCCGGTGAATATCAGATAGCTCATCTTGGTTAACTGTTTTGCCAATTATTTTGATTCTCACAATTTTTGTATTCTCTCCTTCACTGATTAGAATATTTTGGGTATTTTCATCATGATTTCTAATCATCCTTGATTCGGCATTTGAAGACATATTCTGGTAATGTGAAATCAGGCGATTGAAATGTGAAGGCCTCCCTCGTCTACCTCCACTGTTGTTGGCATTCATTGGAACGCTCGCAATTGTTGATGAAGACGGGTGATCTAATGGAGAGACATTAGTGATTGCCCCAAAGTTAATGGTTTCACTACCATTAACATTACCTCTGTTGACTGAGGCCTGTTGCATACTCTGCAACATTTGTATTTGTTGGTTTAATTGAGATTTTCTTTTCCTTCTCTTCTTGCCTGCTTGTTGCTCATCAGACATGATTAGATATTTAGTTGTATGTGAGAAGAAGTGGTGGTTGTAGTATTAAATCACGTGTAGATCAATCCACGGTGTTATGATGTTGTTGTCTCCCATGGTTGATGTGGTGTTTTTTTTCGGTAGTCAGTAGGCCAGTGAGTTTCTGAGTTGCGCAAGTGATAGCGTTGAGTGAGGAAAGACTTTTGTATGTGACGTAACATAAGATTTATGACGTAACATAAAAGATTTATGATGTCACATAAGTTCAGTGAGTTGTGAGTTGCGCGAGTGAGCGTTGAGTGAGGAAAGACTCTTTATGTGACGTAACATAAGATTTATGACGTAACATAAAAGATTTATGATGTCATATAAATTCGAACCTTGTAACCTACAAGCTACAAGTGGAAGGTAGGTGAATCACCAATCACCACCAAAAACCAATGACAAATCAAACTCAGTATGATACATGATACATGGTCTACTATCATCATCATTGGGGCAAAAACCAATGACAAAAGCAAACAGTTCAAAGCCAACAGATCAATCATCAATTAACAAACAAATGAGCAATAAATCGACAAAAAGGCATGGTATGCCAAAGAGTATTCACTATAACGACAATACCACATCCAATGTCAACCACAAGCTTAAAAACTGTTGCTGGACTCCGCCGGAGTCTAAACCATCAAAGACAAATCATCGTCACACTACGCACGACACCACATCCAATGTCAACCACAAGCTTAAAAACTGTTGCTGGATTCCACCCGAGCCTAAACCATCAAAGTCATCCAAACGTAACACATCTAATGACGTCCATGTTTGCGAACATAGGATATCGAAGATGAATCATCACCAACACACCACACAGAATGACATCCTCAAACTTAATACCTCTTGTTGGATTCCCAAGTCTACGTCATCGAGCAGCACCAGGGTTCGCGCGGGGGCAATGGCTGGACCCATCGCCTGCCATCGACGTACAACAGCATGGGGGAGAAGGCGTGACAACAAAAGACGTAAGAAACTCAGTAATAACTTTGTAACTTGTCCTCCAATTCCGAGTCAAATCTATCTCTGGTCTGAGGAGCAACTGTTGAAGGACTATTGTTTCGTAATTGATGGATCCATGGAAGGCAACAAAACTTGTTTCAAACCTAACCATTGCAAAAAGAGATGGAAATCATGTAGTATTCTTCGCCAAGAATTATATGTTCCTACACTACCCGCACCACATTTAGGTTTAGTTCATCCTATTCATGATGGTCTACCAGCATACAGGTTACTTCCAAGACGTGATTCTCTCAAATTTACCTATCTATCAAACTCCATAGAACGCGTGAACAAGCTTTGTTCTGCATTAGATGAATTCGAGAGAATACAACGGACAACCCTTAAGAGAGGTTGCGATATATTTGGAGACAGTAAATATGTATGTGCGGGAACACAGCCGGGGCGTAGTTCCGCGGGAGTAAGAGACACATATCACATGTCTAAAGTAAGTGAGAAACATTTAGACACAGTTGTTGCCTATGTACTCCAATTAGAAAACCTGTTTCAATGTTACGCCGAGTCTGAGATGGTATGGATGGTTAGCCAAGCGAAGAAGTTATTAAATTATAGAACGTTGAGTAGTCCCGAGAGACGCTGTGATATTTTTGGTGCCTTTGCTTTTGGTCGCAATGTTTACCTGGCATCACATCAAGACAGAGACTTTACCTATTCTATCATTACAGTACATGTAAGAAATAGAAAATATCTCGAGACTGACGATCAGCCTGTTGTGTATTTCGGCTTCCCAAGACTAGGTGTTGCCATTCCATTGAGGCCAGGAGATGTGTTGCTTATCAATCCACTTGAACCACACTCAGTTTCCTCAAGGTGTTATGAATCTGATGAAGTATTTTGCTTTTCTGCTTATTTGAAGTCAGCTAATGTCGGGTTGCACGACAACAAATTGAATCTAAGTTCAAAGGAGGAGACACTGGCAAAAGATTTTGACAAAGAAATGAGTAAAGTTAAACATTAGTTATTTTTACTAGTATTCTCTATAGTTGACAGCTTTTCTCTTCCTTTTGGTGTGTGGAGGTTTCCTGTCTGATAACAAGTCAAAGTATCCAACTTTTGCAGCAGCAATGTCATTATCAAAATCATCTGAATGCTTTTCTATATAAAGCCTGAATCTCATTTTATCCAAAGTATCCACAGCTTTATGTCGATACGCAAACACCTTTCCCTCGCCACTGTAAGCAGCTATTGTTATACCAGAGTGCTCTAATGTTAACTGGTAGGAAAGGTCCGTTGGGACTTCATCTGGGTATTTGCGTCCAAAACAATTCATAAACCGCTGATCCAATTGATGTGAACTTTGTGGGCTAGGCAATCCCCCAGAGTGAATTGTTGTATCAAAAAAGCAAATGTATTGACCAGCCTTTGCATTAATGATTTCAATTTTGCTTTCGTCTAATCTCATGTCGGTGTCATGATTGTGGTATAATTTGTGGCTCTTGGGGATATACCTAAATTGATACTCTGAACCTTTAACCACAAGGATAGTCTCTACCGTGATGGTTGTACTATCAATATGCATATCTTGTGGCAAATCCAAACCCTTCCCCCGCACAAAAAAATTCAATTTCTTCAACTGTAGGATATCCGGAGACTTTTCAACGAAGGCTATAGACTCATTATCGGCTTTAAGAGAGACCTCCTTGACATGGTTTCCGCCATGCACTATTTTGATACGGTTTCGTGCCAACCGAGCGAAATACTCATGCGGAAAAATCACCTTCTCTAAATTTCGCCTGATTGGTGATAGTAGATTTGGTATCTTGTCCAATTTACGTGAAGCTGATCCTTCCATGTAAATATTTTTCCACAGTTTGAAAGAGGATTCCTTGTCGTCCACACCTTCCTCGTATCTG
Source organism: Cyclotella choctawhatcheeana (assembly GCA_036939855.1). Lineage (NCBI taxonomy): Eukaryota > Bacillariophyta > Thalassiosirophyceae > Thalassiosirales > Thalassiosiraceae > Cyclotella > Cyclotella choctawhatcheeana. Next base: position 29,942 of record JALLPH010000212.1, read on the forward strand.
GTGGTATTATTTAGACGTTTCAAGCCTTTCACGCTTGCGTCGGTCATGAATTGGTTGGTGAAGCATGCAAGATCGAAAAATTCAAGCGAAGTCGATGGTGGATCAATAACAACAACACCATTCGTATAGAGATCATGGTATGGAGATGCCTTCTTGCACGATTTGACATATGTCTGTGCTTCGCCCATGCTCAGGGCACCAATAATATCATCATCATTCTCGATAGATTGACTGGTGGTACATTGCAGACAGATGTTATAAATTGGCCTACCACGGCCGGTTGTTAAAATATGGAGTCCTGAATCCACATTCTCTTTCCGAAAGTAAAGGACGAATTTGGGTGGGTTACGACAAGAGAAGTGGCAGGTGTCAGGTTTGGACATGGTGTTGAAATAATATTATGACCTGGGTTGACGCGTTGGAATAAGAGTGGTGAGTGGTAAGCTGGCAGACATGGAGCACCTCTCTAGTGAATGAAGTAGTGAAGTGATTACCACCTATCTACAGGTGTAGTGACTTTCAGTGACTTAAAATCCAAGAAGAAGTTTAGGGAGCCAATCGCTCTGAGTAAAATAGTCGCCCACTAAACAGAAGATCACTCAAACTTCCCCTGGCTATCACTCTTGTCTTTCCATAATTTTCTCTTTCCTGCTCGCCGTTTGTAAATCAACCACAACGAAGCTAAAGCACAATACAGAGAACTCAATAACCGCAATCATGAACAATGAATTGATAGAATTGTCATCCGACAGCGATGACAGCGTGGTAAGTGAATACGAATCCGTTAGCAATCAAAGAATTCAAAAAATGCTAAATGACGATCATTGATATCAAAATTAACAGGTGTCCCCCAAAAAAAGGGGTTCGACCAATGACGAGTATGGTACATCACGCAAGAAATCCAAAATCAGTAGCTTCTTTCGTCGTGTATCATCAGAATCAAATTCGAACAGCAACAATGCTGTATTAGATGAGAAGAAGAAGAAGAGGAATAAGATCTTGGAGAAGTCGTCGGCCACCAATGCGATGACGTCCAAAACAGTGAAGGACGATACCAATGCGGGAAAAGGAATGAAGGTCAAGGCCAAGGTGGGAGGTACTATCGAAAAGTCTTCCGGTAATCCCAATTTGTCTACATCTACAACGACCAAATCTTCCAAGACCACCAAGTCTTCGAACAAAACCAAAATGACCAAAACGACCTCATCGGTGATCTATGTAACAGGTGAGGTCATGGAAATCTTGACCTCCAAGGATGTTACCTTAGAGCAGATTGAAACAAAAATTACTGCTCTGTTTGTCAAAGCCAGTGTCTCTGGATACGAAAACAATGATACTCCCATGTCATTTAAAGAGTCGGCCACAGTGAACGTATCTGACGCCTATAAAGCTAAGATTTCCGAGGGAACACAGAATGCCATTCATTTGACCTTTCCCAAGACCGTCTCGAAGAACAATCTTAGGGCTACTATTCGTTTGCTGTTGGTTGAGAAACGTCTCACTCGAAAGATCAAAATTCATGGATCGGGTGATAACTTTACCCTCGAGAAAGCGTAAATTCAAGATGGCTTTACCTTCCCGAATGCATCACGAAATGATTGATGAACTGTATGAAGTCATCAAAAGGTTGTAGCTCTCGAATGTACGATGAAGAGATTGATATGCTGTGAAAGTTATCAATCTAACCAAACACCAAAACATCGAGCTCCCTTTGTTTATGATACATTATATTGCAATTGAATAATGAATTACAATGTAAACATCAAATATTATATAACAGTTAGACTAAATGTAGATGCAAAAGATTAGATAGTGATTGCATTCGACTCATTATACACACGTTCGAGTTCCTCTCCATTGGTTCTTGCTTTGGATGGATAAAAAGTCAGATGGTATCGAGCTTGAGGAGTATTGAACCGTCCCCTTTGAAAATTATCATTGACATCACTGTTGATTCCAACAATAATCATATTCATGGCCGCATTTCTGTCACGTGATTTATTGTGTGTGGGCTCTTCATTCCTGGCACAGAAGTCACAGCGTCTAACACCACGAATCTCTCGAGTAGAGCCATTCACTTTGAAGGATTTGTTCATGCATTTATGTAGCCGATTAAAGCAAGAATCACATACCTGAGAGGTATAGTACTCATCAACGACATGGGTATCAAAATGAGTAGTCATCAAATTCCTCATAGCCTTTGTCGGCACACCACCACCACGTAAACCTTTCATGGTACTTTTGATGTTGGCACCTCCATAATATATCTCAATCCACGTTGAATTCTTGATACAATATGCATTGATATTGTTTACAATCTGTGCATAAAATTTTTGAGCTTGGCGATAGCGTAGAGCGTCGTAAATGCGATACTTGAGTTTACTCTTCTCTTTCTTCAGGTCACCAAATAACCCTTTCCATCCATATGGTAAGTTATTCGACTCGGGCGAATGAAGGACATTGAGATAATCTCGTATGAACGAATCCAGTGAATCCTGTTTCGAAGAGAAGGCAGACAATATCAAATTGTAGGCATCTTGGTTGGCTTGTTGTTCAGAAACAGCCACACGGTGGTGATGACGATCACCCCCGCCTTGATTTCTAAAGCACGCGGAAGTAACAACGACATTACCAACGATATCAAAGGGGTTACGATTCACAATGACAGACTCAGGATCCAATCCTTCTTGAAGAAAACAAACGACGCCATGCATTAGATCAATAAGACCTGGGTCTACTCCCATAAGAAGTGGTCGCTTGGTTCCTGCTTGATAAAACTTGATATTAGCATTCAGGAGATCACCGCAAAGGACCTAGAGCTCCTTGAATAAACCACAAGACATGTATGTGTCTAATGATAATAAATCTACGAAGGCATGTGAAGCGTTGTCTTCATTGCTTAGTGGATCTTTGCCAAGATTGCTGGTATAAGTTTCATGGTCCGAAGAAGACTTACAATGACATTATCCAGGAGCATCTTCCTGCTTGTGTCCCTGTTGAGGAGTCAACGAAAACCATTACTCAGTTGGCAAGACAATGTGTGAAAGTTGTCAAATCTGAAAAAGTTGTGAACATTCAGATCCGGGAGCATGTTGCTGGTGTGCCTCTTGGAGTGTCAATGCATACCATCTCCTAGTCGGCAAGTCACTGCCTGCGCACTGTCAAACTCAATGATGATGTGAATATTCACATCTCAGAGCATGTTCCTGTTGTGCCCCATTGGGGATAGAACACATACCATTGCACAGTTTGTCAGCCGCTGCGTGAATGTTGTCAAGCCTGACAATAATGTGAATATTCACATCCCGGAGCATCTTCCTAGTGTGCCACTTGAGGATTCAACACATAACATTGCCCAGTTGGCAAGCCGTTGCGTGAACGTTGTCAAACCTAACAATAATGTGAGTATTCAGAAGCTCTCCAGTAAACCTTACACTGAAATGTCCCAGTTGGCAAGCCGCTGTGTGAAAGTTGTTAAACCCGAGAATGATGTGAATATTCAAATAATCTTTGACAAACTTTATGTAAAAGTGCAAGGTGAATTGGATGAGGTCAGTGCAATTGGAGAAGAAGAGGAAATGAGTTGGGAAGAGTTGATGTCGATCGATGGCAGTGAGGACGAGCAATCTGATAACAATGAGGTGATTAGCGAAAATGATGATGTCTTGGCACAAATGATTGCAACTAAAGATACGAATATGGTAACCTAAGCTAACTGTATACATGGAATGAAAAATCAATACGACAATCAACCACCGACCGCGCGAATATATGCAAAAGAGAAAAATATTTGCTCATCCTGTCGATGTCTAGATGAGGAGATAACTGAGTATGACTGAAAGATATGGTATATTTTTGAATTTTATTACTTATAACCAGTTTTACATTCTTTCGGCAATGCTGAGAATGTTGCTGTGCTATGATGCAAGAAAGAGGCACTGTTGTGTTGGAGAGATGATCGACTAAATTTTGTAAAATTTCTGCTGTTCTATCAATTGTCAGACGTAAATTATTTATTATATTTGCCAACCCAAAATACCACATCTATTGTTTATGCATGTGTTCAGCATGTGCTATGGTCAACAAGTGGTGTAGTTCAACATATAGCACAATAAATGAAGATAATAGCAAGCATGAATCGTCATCAGACAGGCAAGAAGGCCCACCCTTACAAGTCTTGGATTCAGTATTTTCAGACTCTTCCATCATACAAAAATGCCCTATTAAGTCAGCAAGGGGTGGTGTATGCATAAGTATTAGAAACATTCTCAAGCAATGTATTCGCCACCATCAATTGAAAAGAAAATGCTTTGATGACATCCATTGTTATAGCAATTTGCATTATATTTGCTCCAGGAGAATGATTGTGTACCAAGACCAAGAGGAAGAAAGGGCAGGATTTTTGATTAGATGTGACGTGTGCAAGAAACCATGCCAGCCCCAATCTGTAGAAGCATACCCTACTCTTGATTTAGCTCTTCAAGCCATCCAATATGTTGCAATATCACACAGGCTCATGCATCTCACTTCCAAAGAATTTCTTAGGGAAGCTTGTCTACCATGGAAGCTGAATACGTTGCTCTAAGCACAGCATGCAAAGATTTACTCCCTATCATGGCACTAGTTCGTGAGCTATGACGTTCAGTTGGTCTATCCGATGAGTTCGATGCAAACCTTCATTGCAAAATTCATGAAGACAATGTCGAAGCACTCACCCTTGCTAACTTGGAGCCCCAGCGCATGACGAGGGCAACCATCAAATATCAATCACATGATTTCACACTATAAAAAAATATATTTAAATGCTGAGACAAGAATGAATATAAACAAAGATAGTACAACCCAAAACATCCCAATCAGTGAAGGACAGAAGTCAAAAGTTGTGAGAGTAAACATTATTGGCAATACAATAAACAAAGAGGATTTAGCTGAAATTCACCGGTATTTTGACAACGATGAAGTTGCTGTAGTGATGTCAGAAATTATCCACAAGGATGACATATGTAAATTTACTTTTGAGGAGATTACAAGAAAGCTTGAGAACAAAATTTCGGATAAAGTAAGAGTCTACGGTAGGAAAGGAGTAAAGAAAGAATACCAAGAGAGTGAAACTGTGAGGATGAGAATATGAGATGCATTCCAGCTCATGAAGAGCAGCATCAATGAGTGTCTACAACCGAAGATCTTGCTATTGAATGTACTAACGGAAAAATTATAAAGCACGATTGTACTCAATCAAATCATCCCATGTGTGAACTACTGGATTTCCGCACATTAGGATCTGCCTCTAATTGTCGATCAAACCAAACAGAGAACGTCTTAGTCAATGCGCATAGAATAGAGACTTCACTACTCTCGATGAGGTACCAAGCTGATGGAACCTCTCATGTGCAGCATATTGAAGAAAACCAATCGCTAGAAACCGATCACGAGTAATCCCAGCCGCTTTGCAGTAATCCCCAAGTTCTTTCTTGAATGTTGCTTTCTTTTTGGGGATGATGGTAACTATGTCAATGATGGAAATCTTTGACTTGACTTGACTCTCTATGTAATGCCGATTCCTCCCCCCCCCCCCCCCCCCCCTCCTCCTCCTCACAACCAGAAATTCAGTTGATCAGTATAACGCCTTTCCAAATAATTTTGGTCTGTAATTCTACTCCACATGATGTTGGAATGAGTAATGAGGATGCGCCACCACCCCCTGCACGGAACTGGAGATTTTGAACTCGCATTCCTAGTGTTTTAACACACCTGATAGAGAATCATTTGAGTTCAATTGGCCACCAAACCAAGAATTCAGTGACTACGAGAACCAAGGATTCTGTCCAATCCAGTTGGTATTAAAAGAAGGAGAAGCTCTTCATATTGTTGGAGTAATCCAAAAGAGCACTTTGGTGTGTATTGATCGGGTTGCATTTGCCAGATTATGCTTTGAAGATTCTTACTTATGTGTTCATGTATTTTTTAGGTGACAAATTGGAAAACAACTATGCCATATTGACCATTGGCCTCTGATGAAAAGGAACGGGAAAATTGTTTCGATATCAAACCATCCAAAGTTTAAAAGTTTATGCAACCCTTGCACTGCATTCATTACCTTGACTGCAGAAGGCAGAGAGATTTTTGGTCTTGTTGGTGTCATGAAGAAGATTAAAGTGAAGATTGAATATGGTAATATGCTGGTGAGAATAGGAGATACGCCTCATCGCGGGGTTTTCTACAGAAAAAGCATTGATCATAAATGCCTGCACATGATTGGTCACATTGTTATAATTAAATTAGGACAATATACAGGTCCATATCAACTCATATTGATAGACACAAATGGGCAAAGACGGGGTCTAAAAGCCCCTCAAATCTTATAAGCAAATCTGAATCTCTGAGTATTGTTGATATTGCTATGAAGCTTTACATTGATTTGATTCCAAAGTATCTTCTCTCACGAAAGTTTGATTGTGAAGATGTCCAGGACTGTCTCTCTGAAATCAATGATAACTTGCAACTATCTACGTTAACCATGACAAAAGCAAAGCCCATTGCTATCCATCGTGACCCCCCAACACCTACTTTTGCTCTTCTATTTGGAGACACAACTCACAAGCTACAGGGCAACAAATGGGTTGATCCCCGATTGGGAGGCACATTATTTTTCATGGATGGATTGTTGGAATTGAAGTATTCTCCTCTTGACATTATGATAATTGATGGTAACATTGCACACGGAGTGACTAATGTGATAGATAGTGGTAGCAAAGATGTTACAGAGAGGTTCTCTGGAATCATATTTTGTAAGTGGAGAAGAGAAAAGCTAAAAAGACCTGGCAAATACTCTGGAATTAATGTGTATTAGTTGCTTTGAAATTAATGAATGCTACTGATGAAGAATTTGAAGCTATGTATGCACCAAATACTGCCAAGAGTCCCTCACCTACGTCACTGGCAATCAATGGAGTTTCTGTTTTTTCTCATTGAGTGTCTGAACTTTTCAAGTCTCAACAATCAAGTGATTGTCAAGGAAACTCAGACGGTTCTTCTTCTGCAGTAGCTTGTTTATTATACGTTATAATTGCAAAATGTACAGCAAGATAACAATTCTATATGCATTACATTACATTACATCCTCCGCATTTGTACAGTCCATCATAGTCTGCTTTAGTCTTCTTTACTGGTCTTGGTGAATCGAACTCTTCTGTTAGATCGACCAGCTGGCTAGAGTTGTCTACAGCAGTTGATTTTGGCGTCTCGTACGGCCCAGAATTTGGCATGGATGCAAAAGGGAGAGTTTTCCGATGCTGCCCTGCAGAAACCCGCGGCTGTAGGCTAATCAATGCGGGTACCTCATCGTTAATGCCCAGCGTAGGTGGAGATTCAATCTTAGTTTCATTTTACCGGGTAATTACCGGATAATTACCCGATTTTTACCCGGTACTCGGATTTTGGCCAGAGGTGAGGTAAAACACGCGTACCGTCAAAAAATTACCGCCCTTTTACCGCTCATTACCGCTTACCCCCCCTTACCGCGCTTACCGCCTTACTAAAATCATCCTTTCAGTACCACGACGCACAAGCGATCGCAACAACAACAACCGATCGACCGAACAACGACGACGGAACCAACGCGGCAGCAATCGAACAGTTGATTGTTGCTTGCAGCACCACCTGAATCTTCAACGATAGCCTCCGTCCCTTCAACGACGCATGGCCGACAACACTGGCTCCTCGCCATCGGCGCAGCCATCAGAATCCGACGACGTTCAAGTCGTCGATCCCACTGCCCCCGCAGAGAATCTTCCGGCCGTGATTGACTCTGTTTGGGAGCACCCACTGGTCCAGCTGGTCAAGGAGCCCGTCACGAATGGCATCACGAAGCAGAAGATTGTGTGGAAGTGCTTGGCTCCTGGTTGCGGCAAGCAATGGAACGGCGCCAACTCTTCCAAGGCACTCGTTCATGGCTCTTGGTACCCAACTTATTGTCTGCAGGTTCATATCAAGGCATGCAAAGGGATGGTATCTCAAGCCCAGATTGATTTGTTTCTCTCTCTGATGAAGAAAAGAGAGAGGAAAAAGAAAGCCGTGAAGCGTGCCCACGACCTTATCTCTAATGATATCATTTCATCACAAGGAACTGTATCTGATGGAATTCAACAGCGGAAGAAGTCTAGGGTGGAGTCTGGTGGTTTTGCATCTGCCAACTCGGATCTCAGTAGGAATGCAGATGTTAGCTCAAGTAGATAGGCAATTGGATGTTCAGTCTGCATTTGACAAGGGCACTATCGATGGATGCAATAGTGCTGATCTTGATGCTGCCATTGCGCAGTTAGTCTACTGCAAGGGCCTTCCATTCACATTTGGTGAATGTCCATATTTTCAACGTGTTCTTGACGCGGCTAGACTTGCACCACGAGGCTTCAAACCGCCAAAGAAGAATCTATTGGCTGGGCCGATGCTTGATATTGCCTACAACACTCAACTTGAACGAGATCTCCACGCCCTCCTTGTTGATGCGGAGATTTTTGGACTTGCTTTCTTTGGGGATGGAGCCACAATTCACAAATGCCCTCTTGTGAACATTTTTGCTGCTGCATTGTATGGCCCAGCTGTACTTATCAATATAATTGATTGTACTGAACGGTTGGTTGCCGGTGAAAAGAAGGACGGTGCATTCATATCCAGTTTGTTTCTACCAATAATTGAAGCCTTAGACGATTTGAAGCAATTTGCTGACATTGTGTTCTTCGACGGTGGATCAAACTTTCAATTGGCTGGACGAATCATTCAAGCAAAATTCCCAAGGATCACGGTTGTGCATGGGCTGGAACATGTCTTGTCTCTTGTGTTTGAAGACATTGCTAAAATTCCCGTAGTTCGTGTGAGTGCTGATGTTTATTTTTTGGTTAATACAATTCTGTGCTCTTACCCATTATCTCTGCAAACTCTTTAGCAATTAAACCTACAGGTTAAACGACTATACCGTACTTTTGGCTCTGGCTCAAATCATAAGCCACATGCATTCTTCAATGATCACTCCAAGTCTTACAACAAGGGCCGTGCAGTAGGCCTTCTTCGTTCGGCCGAGACTAGATTTGCTAGCTTCTTCATGGCCATGCATCGTGCCTTGCATTGCCGTCGTGCTTTGGAAGCAACTGTTCACTCAGCTAAATGGAATGAGCTGAAGCGTCTTAAAGCTTTTATTCTTAGAGCAGCTGACGATGTGAAAGACTCTCTCTTCTGGAAACGCATATTTGTTCTTCTTAGAGCCCTCATTCCACTTCTGAAGCTCCTGAGGTTTGCTGACTCCAATAAACCCAACATGGACAAAATCTGTTTTTATGTAAACCAAGCTAAACTTCACTTAATGAAGAGCAAGAGTGATTTGATGAATGAAGAACTGTTCCCTGCCAATTATTCCATCAGCAAGGAGACAGAACAAGACGGCACTTACGATTCTGGGTCTGAAGATGAGCAAGATGAAGAGGAGGAGAGCGAAGCAGCTGCTACTTATACCTTGGATGAAGAGGATTTGGATGTATATGAGGAAGATGATGAATGGGGTACCACAGTAACAGATGATTCAGGAGGTATTTTCACTGACATCTGTGATGCTGTAGCCAAGAGATCGCCCAAGATTCTCCACGACTTTGCATGGACTGCTTTTGTTTGTTCCGTTCGTCCCGACATTGTTGCAGATGCTAAGGTTAGAATAGACGGCAACGGTGAGGTACGCAATATGATTGAGGATTGTGTTAGGAGATTACTCTCCCATGATGTTGATGGTGAATTAGATGGAACAATTGATCGTAAAGTAGATTTGTTTTGGGATGAAATGAATCAATTTCATAACCGGTGAGTTGTTTTCATGTGTTGAATATTATTTCCTCAACCACATCTCACAATTCTCTTTGTAAATCCATTAGTACTGGGCCATTTGCCCGCCCCGCTTGGTTTAACTCACTTGACTGCATCAACGGTAATTCTGCTGCTTGGCATAGAAAGTACTCTCGTAATCACACTGAAGTTTTTGGATACATTGCATGCCGTGTTACATCCAAGATCACTGGATCAGGTGGTGCCGAGCGAGGATGGTCTGATAATAAGGAGTTGAAGTCTGGTAAACGTGCGCATCTTCATACCGACAAACTCAAGAAACAAGGATTGCTTTACACTTCATCCAACATTCGTCGATCTCAAATCATGAGAGATGAGTTGGAGAAACCAGATTGTAACTCTTCTATTGCAGTTTGGGGAGATGAAGATGTGCAATTTGATCTGGGTCTAGAGAAGTGGGGCGTTAATATTGATGAACTCAAGAAACCAGCGGGTCCCCGCAGACTCTTCAGGTGCTATGTGGAGGACTGGGAGAATGTATTTGACAAGGGAGATGTCATGAGGAGGATTGGTATTTGATGATATTGATGCTGAGCCAGCTATTCGCATGAGAGTCTCATCCACTAAATTGAAGTACATCAGGCGAAGTGGATGGCATGTAGTTGGCGAACCACCAGAATACACAGGTGATGGGACAGATGAAAATTTACTGGAGCCTTTTGCCATCACAGATAAAGTAATTATTGAGCTCATCAAATGCACACCACAGCCAGATGAACTCAATGTGGTGTTTGCACACAATGAAAATGAAGCCCGTGAACAAGGTGAGGGTGACAATGACGGTGACGGGAGTGAAGAGAGTAGCAGTGACAGTGAAAGTGATGGAGAGTGAAATATATTGATGGGTTCATAATAAATAATGATTTTAAATCATAAATAATCAATTGGATTGAGAATTGACATTGAAACACTTATTACATATATTTGTAACTTTTACAATATACCAACCCCTAGTGTCGGTCCACTATGGACACCCTCCATTACTCCCATGATGAATACCTAAGCTAATAAGTGCAAGATTGCAAGGTCAATAACACTACAACTAGTAACACCACAATATGTAACAATAGCATAAATCATCAAAAGAAACCAATAAAGGCCTTTTTAGTGACAATAATGCAACTTTACCCTTTTTTACCCCTTTTTACCCTTTACCTGGTAAAGTGGATTACCCTGAGGGGGTCAGGGTAAGGACAGGTAAAAGTCTTACCCTCGACTTTACCGGGTAATTACCGGGTATTTACCGGGTAAAGGGTAAAATTGATACCTTATCGGGCTCCAAACGGGTAACGGGTAACGGGTAAAGTGAAACTAAGGATTCAATGGCAGCGGGCTTGACATCTTGTGAAGTCAAATATTCTTGAAAAGATGGAAGGCCAACCATTTTGGCCGCATCATAGTTGACGGATTTGATTCCTGTGGAATCGAACGTCAACCTACTGTCGTCGAAACCAAGATCCACCCGAATGCCAGGATCAGGATTGGCATCAAGATATAGCCACACATCCTGGCTTTCGTCTCTCTTATTCTAATTGATTGTGAAGCACTATCAAAGTGAGTCGATATGAAATTAATATGAAATCATATAAATACACTCACCTACAAAATATTCTCAGGTTGAAAATTGCCACGGCCATGAGGAGAGAAATGGCGTGAGATGCCCGTCGCTGTTGCAGGACCCTCACACTTCGATAGAAGTATAGAAGTTCGTGTGTGTCTTTAATGTCACCTTTGACAATGACCTGATAAAAACGGCGGAATTGAATGTGCTATGGAGAAAACCAAAACTGATAAAGGACAATGCCCGTCTCCCCATTCACCACTGAAAATCTCGATGGGTCCTCCTTGAAATAGCGGCGTAGTTCTTGCTTCCAGTGGTTACCATACCAACCGCCAACCGGACGCATATGCCGGATTGGCGTGTGCGTACACCGCCATAGGGCCCAAGAATAGTCTTCATTTTCGAGGGTAGGTACCTGTATGGCATGAGCGACGGATATTCGTCGGTTACCCAATTATCACCAAAGGGGTCTATATGACAAAAGAGTGTGAGTGTTGTGAAATGTAATTCAAATTAATTGTTTTAATAACTCACCAATAACCGAGACCAATACCAAACATGCGAAGGGATTATTTTTGATGGAGTTGAAATCACGTACGCCTTCAATCAAAGAAGTCGCTCTTCCAAGATAACCCTCAAAACCCGCAACGTGTGTGACGGCGGTTATATCCTGCATCAACTCCAAATGCTGCATATCCATCCCTTGACGTCCCAACTCACGCCTATCTCTCTCAAGATTGGCGAGCTCTTTCAACGCCGCCTCTTCACTAACCTCCTTCTTTTTGGCAATATTGTGCTTTCTACAATAACCAGCAATATTCTGGGCAACAAGACTACAATAATGCGCCATAACAGGAATGTGAAGAAACACATCACAGTAATGTTCGATCCCGGCGGGCCTTGTGAAGTCATAGTGTCAATTCCAAATTCCAGAACCAACATTGGCCATGACTGTTCGTCTCGGCCCTCAGAAGTCTGGTAGTGGTTGATCTGTTGTATCGCGAAAAGGTCGATCTTTTACATTGTTTGTAAGGACTCTTGAGAGGTGACGATAAATGGAGTTATGTCTAAATAGAGTGTAAAGAACTGTAAGAGTGTAAGTATTCTTTTAACCTACTCTAGGTGTTGTGACACCACACACCACTTTTGGACCTTACGTTATTGTCGAGTGCTCCTCTACTGAAACTGCCCGAGAGTTGTTGTCCCTAGAGTCACTGTCGGTTCATGTGTCTAAGGAACAAGATCCTGTCACAGTGCTTTTTTTCCTGTTGAGCAGACTCCATTTTCTTCTGTCCTTCGTCCGTCACTTTCAGAGTGGCATGAGAAATTTGGTGTTGCAAGAGAAGAAGCATCTACATTTAGAGCTGAGCTTCAAGTATCTAACCAATCCCGCGAAGATTTGCAGCGTGAAATTTCAGACCTGGCTGCGCAGGCGAATACTCTTACTTTGGTCCGTAGTTCAAAAGAGAATGAAGTGACTCTGTTGCAGAGCCAGCTTGTTGCTTGTTGAAGAGAAGTCCTCTAATGAAAAAGTTCTTAGTTCAAAAAAGAGTGAAGTGACCCTGTTGCAGAGCCAGCTTGCGGAAGAGAAGTTCTCTCATGAACATGCTGTTAAATTACGCGAAGACCTCCAGCGTCAACTTACTGAAATGACTCAACGGTCATCTGTAAAGCAAAAAATATTACTTTGCTATTTACATGTAGCAAATTTCTACACTAGCTCGTCTTATTTAACCAATATACCTATATACCCCTCGAGATATTTCAATATACCTTTTGTATATTGAGATATTTGGTTTCAACATTCACCTACCTCCCGCGCAATGTTTACACCATAAATCTTAATGTCATCACCCTCCAACACGTCATGACACCATCTGCTCTGTTTTGGTATCTTTCGCAGGTGATTTCTCTGTGCATCACCGCGACATGCTACAATGCATCTGTGAAAACCAGGATCCAATCACCACTTCGCAACATCTGCATCTGATTGATTCTCATCCATACAGGGCGCATCGCAGTGTCTCAAGCTACATCACCATACGTTCATCAACATCGCATCTATCTCCATTGCAGTAATTGATTCCAAAACCCCATCTGTTCTGTGGTAATGTCATCACCATACCCCCAGCAAACAGCATCTTCATCGTCAACTGACATTGAGAGCGACGATACTAACAATAACAACAACGGCGGTGTTGAACAATACATAGTTGAAGACGGCTCCCCCCAGCGTTTATTTGCTGTTCCCATCACCCAAATTACATCGCCTAACAGCCCTAGCATGAATCCCCATCCATTTGAATTCAATATAATTAACGACGCCGTCACTGACGCTTTTCTAACATTGGACGAGACCTACAAGGATCCTGGACATGTCGATGATATCGTTCCCCACCCAAACAGGGACCTATTTGGTAAAGTGTTTTACCATATTGCTAACGAGAATTCAATTGTGAATGAAATCACAAACAAGATTCGCATTAGTATCATCGCCACCCGTGTTTTTGACCTCATGAGTCACTTTGGTCTTGATGGTCTCAACGACGGCACTCCACCAGGCAATATCAATGCACCCCTTCCCTCATCCTGTCGTTCCTTTTCTGGTCTTCATAACATGCTTTTTAATGTTAACAAATTGCGAAGTATGGGTATGATGGGTGGTGGCAATGGGGGAGGGGGGGATGGTCATGATGATGGCGGAGGTGATGATGATGATAGTGATTTTAAGGAGGACGAATCAGATGTAGAAGAAGATGATGACGGCGAATTTGAAGACAAAGATACCAGTGATGCTGCAGCAGCCTTTAAGCAGAGACGCCAACAACTTAAAGACAAAGCAACGGAGGGTAATCACTTGTCAAAAATCATCCACACTGTCTTGACATTCAAGTCTTCTCTTGAATTCACTCTTGAAGCATCCCGTGCATCCCTATATGCTGCCCAAGTAGAAGTACGAACATTCCCACAGGCTGTCAAGAAAAAGATCTCAGAGGTATGTCTGACATTTGTACCTTATGCGATGGCATAAGCAATTGTAATGGCATCTCATCTTTCACTGTGAATTTATTATCAGCCTTTTGGTGTATGTCATGCCCAACATCTTCATCGAATCTTAATTAACAAACGTGACAAACTCTGCAAGGAACACAAGTCCATCAAAGAAGAATTGAAGAAGAGTCTTGCAACACTCCATCGTCTCAAGAATCAAAAACCTCCCGGAGTCTCTCACACAAAGCCAGTACCAGTCATTGCCATCCAATTTATCCAAATTAGCCTCACAGACCTTGCTGCCGTTGATCAGTTCGTCCGTCAATACATACGGACACGTAACCATGGCTCTTTTGACACTATTTTGGTCAATTGGGCTACTGGAGGCTGGAGGCCCTCACTTAGATGGTGGTTTTACTTGTAGTTTTGTGTTGTCTTTAGCTTTAGGTCAAGTGCTGAACAAGAACAGAACACACAAATGAACAAGATCTAATATCTGAGACTGAGAGAATAAATCCCCTTCCACAGCAACACTATTAGAAAGTGTACAGTGCTTATTACATACCATAATAATGAAATGATAATGAGTTTGGATGAAAGCCCTTTGTTTTCTCTGAATTTCACCACCAGGCTTCTCTTTTTGAGGAATCATGAAATGAAGAGACACCGGAGAGCAATTTTTAGATTTAGAATATACATTGGAATTTACCCGTTTACCCATTACCCATCATCGCCTTTAGGTTAATAATTACCCGGTAAAACGTGCGGTAACATCTGGTAAAGCCTCATCGAGAGTACCTCGGGTAAAGTGTTCTACCTGGTAACGAGTAAAACGGGTAAAACGGGTAAACATGCATTAAAAGCATACTAATGGCACTTAAACTGCTCAAATTGAT
>JALLPH010000213.1:0-25668 GCA_036939855.1 Cyclotella choctawhatcheeana
ATGAGGCGACTACCCGCCTGTCGACTGCGACTGTCATGACGATTAGCAACCCCTGCCCCCAACCCCGCCCCCCCGCCCACAACGAACGCTGAACGCTGGCTCCATACCCATACCGACCGAACCGAACACCAACCTACAAAATAATACAATACATACCAGATACACAACGGCGCCCGTGGCCCGTGGCTTAAATCTTCAATCAGCAATACGTCCGAGCCCGGCCCCCCTTTCAAAGAATGGCAATCATGGACGAATCATCTGATTACAGCTTCGAAGAATGCTACAGATTAGAACGCAAGTTAATGTCAGGGAGTTACGGCACGGTCTATGTGGGTATGGGGGTAGATGATTATAAAGATATGCGATATGCTGTCAAGGTTGTTGATAGGAGGTACGAGTTTGTAGGTGGTGCTTCGCTGCGCCATATTTGTTATGGTATGAATAATTAATGTGCGAACTCATCTGACCATATCATCTAAATCATTGCAAAAATATAAAGCAAGCTAAGCTCCAGAGACGACGAAGCGCAACAGAACGAAGTGTCCATACTCCGCTACCTCGGCACCGAACAACAGGCCAATCCAGCTGACGACGTGGGAATTATTTACGTAATTGATTTCTTCAAATCACCGAAATCATTCCATATAGTAATGGAATTAGCCGAAGGCGGGGACGTCTTTGATCGTTTGGCCAAACGAAAAGTTTACACGGAAAAAGATGCCAGAGATTTGGCTAGGAGGATGTTGACGAGTATCCAATTTGTATGTTTCGACAGAACTTGAGTTTGATGTAAATTTCATCCAGTAAAGAGATTTATCTTCTAACACTTATGCCTGTTCTTTTTAGATGCACGAGAGAGGAATAGGTGAGTTCTTAACAAAATAATCATTTAGCATAATTCCATCATAGTACTTTTATCATTTGTCAAACCCACTTACGCCTCTCATCCTTCATCTAAAACCGACAATAATATTCAGCCCACAGAGATATCAAACCAGAAAATCTCCTTATCATGTCCCCACACGACGACACTGACATGAAACTTGCTGACTTTGGTTTCGCTCGTCGATTCTCCCTCGATGAACCTGACAAAATGAAAACCAAGTGTGGCACACCTGCTTTTGTCCCACCCGAGCTTGTTTCAAGTGTCCCGTATGGACCAAAGTGTGATGTTTGGAGTGCTGGATGTACGTTGTTTATGTTGTTGAGTGGACGGGCTCCCTTTGTAGTTGATAAGAAGAAGGGTGGAAAAAATGCCATGGTGAGTGCGTTCATTATGTGTTACTTGACGATCAAGAATGAGTCAGTAACCTTGCCCTTTTTAGTTCTATAAAATTCGTGCGGGGGACTTCGTCTTTTATAACAGTTACTGGAAACACATCAGTCTCAATGCAAGGAAATTAGTATTGAGTATGATGCAGGTCGATCCAAATAGACGAATATCAGCCAAGGAGGCACTCGAATCAGAATGGATTAATTCATCTGACGAAGACTTACGTAGACATAGTCTGGATGCCGGTTTGAAGGAGATTATAAGTTTTCATGCGAGAAGAAAGCTGAAAAGTGCGATAGACGCCGTTATGGTTGTAACAGCTGCAAAATTTTGGGACATTTCAACCGCTACTATTTGGAGAGAGGAACTGTTTGATTCTCAAAGAGCTATTGATGGAGATTGTAAAATTGATAATGCAATAAATGCAATAGAGGATATGGATATTGATAGCAAGGATAGTGGTATCATAACTTTCGGGAGCCTTTATCGTTTAGACAAGAAGATCGAGGAAGAGAAACACGGAGCTGAATGGGAAGGCTCATCAGTGGTATCAGACAGAAGATATTTGATTAAAGTTGTCGATAGGAAAGGTCTGTCACAATCAGATGAGGGGAATGTCTTGAATGAAGTAGCAGTTTTGAAGTCTCTCCGACACGAACACATTGTAAACCTACTTGATTTCTTCGAAGAGCCAGAGACTTTCTATCTCGTTTTGCATAAGTGTAGTGGTGGAGATGTTCTCGACAGAGTGGCAGATTTGCACCAATATTCGGAGAAAGATGCAAGAGAATTATCCCGAGGTCTGTTGAGTGCGGTTAATTTTATGCACAACCGGTACGAATGATGAAATGTTATTCAATCAAGGAAGCTTGGCCATCATCTCACTTTTGTCTTTACTGATTGTCAACCCACAGTGGTATAGCTCATCGAAACCTGAAGGTGACAACTATTTCTGATATCATTTGCACACCTTACTTAAATGTCAATCAGTTCACTTTTTTGTTCGCTTTGTTTTCAGCCACAAAGTCTTTTATTGGAGGTTAGTCACGCGGCTGTGATATTAAATATTCGTCTGGTATCATATTTTATTAATCGTCTCATACGTTAAATCTTGCAGAGAGACTCCGACAACACAGACATTAAAATTGCTGACTTTGGTCTTGCTAAGCGTGTTCATATGCCTCAATCTTTGACAACACTTTGTGGATCGTTGCACTATGTGGCCCCTGAGCTGCTGAAAAATCATGTAAGTCATTATACCCTTGCCACTGAGGTAATAGCCCTGAGAAATATGTGCCAATATCTCCTTCAATTTATTTTCATAGCCATATGATGAGTCCGCTGACATGTAAGCAGTTTTTCGCACCAGCAACTGTACAAATTGCAGTATCTTACCTATATTTTTCTTGATATACAATGCACAGATGGAGTGTAGGAGTCATTATATATTTCTTACTTGTAGGCTATCTGGTGAGTCTAGACTTAGACTCCCCACGCATAAATTGATCATCATTGACACATCATCTTCTCATTTCCAACGTAAAAAATAGCCATTTCACGAGCAATCGCAGCAAGAGTTGTTTTCCAAAATTCGCCTCGGCAAGTATCATTTTGACGCATCGGATTGGAGTGATACATCCAAAGAAGCAATGGATCTTATAAGAAAGCTGTTAGTTGTAGACCCTTGTAGTAGATACACCGCAGCACAGGCCTTGCAGTCAGATTGGCTGGAAGTGGATGGGGATATTTTGGCGAACTGCGATCTAGACCAACGAAGAACCAGCATGAGAGCAAGTCTTGGTGTTATACCAAAAGTATTTAATTGGAGGCGGACCTCTCTTGCGATGTCGGATATTTCAATGGGCGATAGTTAAGATGAGGAGGGTTTCTGATTGTACGATGGTATCAAAGAGAGAGATATTACATTCGTCAACAAGATAATATGTATATGGCAGAGTCGTTAGGGGATCGAAATAAAACATTTGTTATCGTATTTCATATGCAAAGTAAAGATGTGATAAAGCTTTTGAAAAGTCAACCCACTATGCCATGCTACGCATCACCCATTTATAAAATATGCACCGATCCTCACATGAATCAATCCACTCACCATCTTCATTCCTCGTCCTTAAAATCAACACACAAAGATTGATCATGAATGTTTTATTCCTGTGATGTTAACCACAAAATACCAGTTGTTTCAATCTCTTACCTGAACAGAAAGTTGTTTCCGAAACCTAATGCAATCCTGGATTTGGCAATAAAACCAGAGAAAGTAGAAGCCGGATTGCCTATGAAGGCTGTCGCCATGATGGCCGCAGCCAAGTCTCCACCAACCCAACTAACATCATTTGACACTACTCGGATCTGTGGTCCTATTTCTGCGTCATCCATCAGCTTTTCCAGTATGTCTTGACGTTGATGGTCTGTTATGAACAAAATTGGATGCTTCAACAGACCTAATGGAGAAAGTATTGCTGGCGAAGTATTCATTATTTGTTTGCGAAGGAACGACTTCAGCGAAAAAATAATGCGTAGCAAACTCACCTTTGACATACTCTGGCTCCATTTTTAAAGCAGCAACAGGATCACATCCCGAGGTTTCAGAGAGCTGACCTAACAATCTAAGACCTGGGGCACCTTCCAGAGTCCGAGAATGTATTACGCTATATGTGATTGACGACCCTTCTTTTCCAAAAATGCCATCAATGACACTGCATAGATCTCCTACATTTCGGTTTTTCACGTCCTTGCCAACGCCTATGTTGTAGGACCGAAATAGCATTCGTATATTATGCAACTGAAACTGGACATACTCGTTGACCTCAACCTTGTATCTAAACATAAAAAGTTCTCTAGAAGTCAACTCAATAATATTGTCATACTTCACAAGCTCATCTTCGTTTAGAAATACTCTAATACAAAAGGCACGTTCAATATGTTCCTTCCACCCACCTATTCCATCACGTTGAAACTCTTCATTCTTTAGATTGTTAGTAGGGAAAGCCATCCAAAACTTTGTAATAAGTGCCATGGGCCACGAGTCCAACATGACACCCACAATCACATTGTTTTCTTGACCATATTGCAAGGCATGCAGGAATTCAATCAGGTTATTTCCTGTTCTTCCAAAACGATCGTATCCACGTATTAGTAATAACCCATTGGGATTTGCAGGTTGATTTCCATGTTCTTTGAACAAAGGACACTGAGAAGCATAGTGCCGTGCAATGTGTATCTCAGTAGATAACGGAAAAGGCACAGATCGACCACATATTTTAAGAGGTTCAACAGAATTCAATGCTGCCAATTGTGGACTATTCTTTTGTCTTTCTTCGATTTGAGTCTTGGCTGCTGCGACCTCTTCATGATAGTGAATTAATACTTGATACACCTGCTCATCATCTTTGTACCGCTCAGATAATTTTTCTAAGAGTTTCATGGCTTTACTAAACTGTTCGACTGTGTAAGGAAATTCTGATAGAAGTGGTATTATATCGGACTGTTCATCCGATGAATGTTGCTCTGATATTGGTTGTTGAATTATGGATCTATTCTCATGAACAGATGTGCCCTGAACTAAAACTTTCAGCTGAACTAATCTTCTCCATATGCAAGATGCAGTCTCTATGTCTATTGCTTCTTCACAAAGAAATCGATTCAGTGCCATGATAGCAGGAATACTAGTTTGATCTACATACAAGCTTTCCTGATGTACTACAAGGCGATTCTGTGGCGTATAACTATCTAACCAATAGCTAGAAAAATACACAGATAACTTTTTAAATGCGTGCATCAACACAGAACAACCCACAATAAATGAAAGCCACACGGCAACTCACCTGATAAATCTTTCAAAATTCATTAGTTCCACATCAAAATGCACCTTGCTCCATTTCGACCAGTCGCTCGCATCAAGAGTAAAACTATCAGATATCACACGCAAAGGATTTCGTACTAAAACAAAGGCACGGGACACTCCACCATCCTGAGCGTAATATGGAGGAGGTGGTTGTTTATTACCTATATATGGATAGGATGTATGTCTGATAGCAGGCTCGTTGTCCGGTGTGGTTGAGTCTCGCCGCAAGAACAATCTACCAAATATTCCATTGTTCTGTAGGTCGATGTTTACCACAGGCACGGAATTAAATATCGAATATATCAGTATGCCATAATCTATGCTACCAGGCATAGTCGCTGCATATGTCAGTCTGAAATCTACCGGCTGTAGATGTAATCTCGGCGAATTGCAGTCTGCAGCTATTGGAGCAATTTCAACTCCAATTTTGTCGACCACTATATTTTTTGAGCGTATTGGCTCCAAGTAGCTTATCGTTCCGAAAAGGGATATACAGCAACATATTGCAATTAGTGAGAGGGTTTTGATTGCTTTGAAGTTCATCACGAAAGATTTTGGTGATGATTAGATAGATCTTCAGTGTTAGTCTAGGCATCAGGTGCTATTGTTCATGGTTCGGCGGTTGTTTTCGTTGTTGGTTGTTGGTCGTTGGGGAGGCCTCTTTTTTTTAGAGAAGGGTGTTTTCCTTCGCTCAACAAGAAGAGTATTCGGTATTCTTTTCAGTTCGATGTCAGTCATGTAGCTTTATTTTGCTGAGAAGGATGAGAAAAGTGAAGCGAGACAAAGCGAGCGAGAGGAGAGTGTGAGAATGATGGGATGGGATCTTGTGCAGTTGGGATTGGGCGGGACATCAACATCAACATCAAGATCGGCCATCAATTCCTCACTCCTCACTTCCTTCACAAGCACCATACCACTGAATCTCCATGGCGTCCACCCCCCTGTCGTCAGGAGGCCGTGGCCGAGGTGGAAGAGGAAGAGGTCGTGGTAGGGGAAGGGGATCCAATGGAAACAAGGGACTTGGTGCATCTCCCAAGACAAAGCCAAACGGAAAAAATAATGCTCCTGTCAAAACTGCTGCTGCCCCAGTCAACACCAACAATCATGTGGAAATGACGGATCAGGAAGTTTTGATAGGATTTGGTCCATTTGTTCGTAACGGCACCCCAGAAGCTGTAAATATACATCAAGCATACTTGCAAACACATGATCAACCTGCTTTTTTAAGGGATGCTCGATCATTTCTGCTGAATGTTAATGCGCAGGATAAGAGCGGAGCTACGAAAGATATAAGCGGTAATAATAGTGTGTATACCGAGCAGGAAGCGGAGCAAGCTGCCGTGGAAAAGATTTGTAAGCAGGTTGATGAGGTTGTATTGGCTACTGCTATTGATTCAAAGACACGTACTTCTGGAGGACCTCCACCTGGGATTCTTCCTCCTCCTGGTTTGGCTTCACCAATGAAATCAGATGTTTCATCTGCATCGCCATCTCCGTTAACTCCCAACACATCAGGACAAACATCAAAACCACCAAAGTCATCAGCACCAACATCCATACTGCCGACACCAATCAAAACACCCGAAGAAGTTGAAGGCAAAGCTGAGCAACTGCCTCCAGCAACACCAGCCAAAATCAAAATAAGAAGAACACAAACTCGGTTAAACGAACAGCCAGGTAAATTACTTGCCAATGGAATTGCTGCGGGTACTAACAACAGTAACAATACCAAAAGCGTCAACTTGAACGGAGTAGCAGGCCTTACTGTTTATTTGCGAAGTGAACTATCTGCCCGTTGGGTGTTGCCATTAAAACATCTCCGTGACAGAGCACTACGTCGTTCCGAAGAGGGGCGTGAGACGCAGAATCTAACAATCCGAGATGCACTCCAGCGTTTAACTGTGGGCCTTTTCCGATATGGAGTGGCGGACAACGGCTCGCATTGTTCTATTGTTAGCAAAGAAATCTTGTCCAATGAAGAAAACGGCAAAGATTTCCCCTTTGACGTTGATACAGCCGCAGATGCCATATTTGGTACTATTCCATTCTACTCCCCCAGAACTCCGGGTAATGTCGTCTTTCGATTGTATTTCGAGGACGAGCCCCATATCACTCTTGCGACTGGACCGTTGATCAGGGTCGTTCCAGGTGACGACTATTCATCCGTATTGCGATTTATACTGAGTAATTTTAAGGGCAAGAAGACAAATGGATTGAGCTCCATCAACTCTCTCACGGCTGTATTAGAGCTATTCACACATAACACCAGTGGATTAGAGGAAGCTGGTAAAGCGAGTTGGGGGTGCCTTTGCGAAACACGAAAATTGGTAGAGGGAGCTGCCATGTCTTATATTAAGAAAAAGGCTGAGTTAGAAATATCGTTAAAAGAAATCGAGGATGCAGAGTCTGTTAAGCAGGATTTATTGAAAATGGCTGCTTCAGATGTGGTCGTAAAAAATGAGGAGGGTGAAAACGAAGGGGCGAGTGAAGAAAAGACAAAGTTAATGGGGGAAAGGTATACGAATGAAAGGAAATGGAAGGAGATCCAGCATGCTTATGCCGCATTACTTGAGGTGAGATTTCAAAATATAAATTCAGGTGTCGATTTGATACATACAAGAGTCTCAGCTTATGTTGCTTCACATCACAGGTAATATCAAACAATAAATCATGCAGCTACTTATTCAAAAAGGAAATGTTGAGCAAACTCCATGTCGAGTATGAGCTATGGTGTCCGCTTCTTGAAGGCTTTGCCCCTAACCCATTCTCATCCCAGACATCATTGTTTCTGGCACAAACTTCCGTTAAGAAGAGCCAAATTCAACTGTTTGTTGATAGTCGCTCTAGGACTCAAAAAGAACAGCTAGGGTTCATTCCTACCAAAGACTCTTTGCAGGCTTTAGCTACAAATTCAGCTAAGTTCATGCATGTGCTCAACGACTTTTCGAGCGCCATAAAAACGCTATACATTGACGAATATTTGGTTTCAGAGGACGTTCATATCAGAAGAGAAGCAGTACGATCAGGCATCGAGCAAGTCGTAACAGCGAGCGGCGCATTCCCTGAGGGGACAAGAGTTGCTGTGTTTGGCTCTTCTGCTAATGGATTTGGGTAAGCACTGGAGCATGATATTTGTTTTAGTCCAACACATTGTCTGCTAATAGAAGTAACTCTCTGCCCCCGCAGCTCTCCAAGCTCTGATCTTGACCTCTGTCTACAAATTCCACAGTCAGCAACGGATTTTACTAAAGAAAGTGGAGTAGCAGCTATGGAAAAACTAGCAGTCAAGTTTATGGAAGAAGGCATGTCTGATGTCGATACGGTGAGGCTTACTGCTCGTATCCCTATTATCAAGTTCAACTTCCCGTACAAAAACAACGGTAGCAAAATCCTAGTCGAATGCGACCTATCATTACAAAATCCATTGGCGTGCCTCAATACTGCACTACTCAATACATATTCCAAGATATCCCAAGAAACATGCATGCTTGCTTCTATCATCAAACGCTGGGCTAAAACAAGAGACATTAACAACCCTGCAATGCATACACTCAGCAGCTATGGGTATGTCTTGATGCTGCTGTATTATCTTACATCTTCAGAGCCTAGCGAAGGAGGATTTGTGGTAGATCCTGGAAGATGCACTGGCTCAAAGACACCATTATTGGTGAATATACAGCACGTCGACCCATCATGGGCTCAAAACCCTGTAGGACCATACCGTGAAATACATGCAAAGCCTCATAATCAGTATTGTGTTCATCAACACCCTACAGAGCCAAACTACTTGGTAAATACCTACTTCTATAGATCAGGGCTGGAGGGCCTTGAACAATATCATTCCAGCAGGAGCTAGCTGACTTGCAATATTATATCGGGCTTTCGAAGCGGAAGCACAAGCCTGGAAGCAAAAATGTTTCTGAGCTAGATTCCAGGCTGGCATTACTATTTTGGCTGACACTGTGACGAATGACCTTTTTGTTAATAGTTTTTACTTCCTTTAAGTTTCTTGAAATAGTAGAGTTGCCGGAACACGCATGGCATGCCAGCTATGTACATGTGGACTAGAAAATTTACCAAGATAAAAAACATCCAGCAATGAGCTCATACAAATGTATTAGCCTCTGACTCCTGAAGGATCTCCCACATTGACTTGAATAAAGTTTCCTGACAAGGCGTAAGGTCAGTAGGAATTTTATCCGGATGTAGAAAGAGCTTGGATTTTCTCGAAGCACGCTTCAGTAATGCCTTTAGCTCATCTCCACTCTCACCAATGAAGGCATCGTAACTGAATGCCTTCCATTTGAAGAAGTGCTCATGACTCTCAACAAATAAGTTGGTCGGAGGAAAAAGTTCAGGTACGCTGACCAAAAGATCCTCTAAAGGTTTCATCTTGGTATAGCCAGGAGCTTCGCGTGACCAGCGTTTGATTGTTTCTTCAAGATCTTGGGGTCCTAGAGTTGCTTTTCGAAGTTTGGACCAGTTTTGACCATCATCAGATACACTACGAGCGTAGTTTGCTTTCCTATCATCCGCGGTCTGAAAATAATGTACACCATTAACATTTTTACCGGCACCTGGAGGAGCTCGGACCGATGCAGAATGTTTGATGTTGCCACGGCTGGGCTTCCGGTTTGAACTTTCATATCCGTCATGAGTTGAACGTCTAAAAGGAGATTTATTTAAGCTTTTGTTCCTTTTTGCGATGAGTCGCAGTTTATCTACATCGATCCACGGAGTTAGTTTGTTTTTTAGCGGATTGAACACAAGTTGCTCTTGTTCAACAATATCTTGTAGATCTTCAAAGAAGCCCTTGATATCAACATCTGGGTTCCGAAGAGCAAGCCCTCTTTTGCTTAAGAAAAACTCAACACAGAACTCTCTGACCTCTTCAAGACTGAATGGCTTCTCATCTAACAAATCAAACATATGAGTTCCTAAACCGGCTTCCCTCAATCTGTGAATACCGATACCATAGGTCAACCATGGGTTGTGCAAGTATATCTAGGTGTATGCAATAGTAGTGAGCGTGTGGTTACGACATGAGAGTGCGAAAACAATGATCATTATTTACCTCCATCGCCTGCGTGTTAGAAGTATAATCACAAAAATTAAGACAAGGCATATCAAGTCTTGATCAAGTTAGAATAAAATAGATCATTGATTCTCACCTCGCCCCAAAAATCATCCAATACTATCGTTGTGATGGTAAAAGGAGTTGTTAGTGTGTTAATCATAATAATTAGCTCGAGATAAAGAGTACAGCACACGTACCATCAACATGATCGTACTTCTCATCGATTGCTTTATAGAATTCTGAAGTGGGTGCCACCATAAGTGGATTACAATTTGAAGGAAGATGAACTAGAACATCTTTGAGACTTACCCAGCACTTTTTCTGTATCCGTAGTAAGACGAAATACGATTCTCACAGGCAAGTTTTTCACGTCACCAACGAGACTCTCCAAGAAATCGCGTCTGGATTGTTTGCCCGTTTCACCATTTCCATCCGTTGGAACCCCATGAGTGCAAATTGTTAGGCCTACAAATGCATTATTTTTCTTTAGAGGATTGATCTCCTGAGATGATATGAACTGCATGATCTTTCGAATCTCCCTTGCCAGAGGGTTGGCTTTCTCCTCCAGACGGACATCTTTCATGCTATCAATGATATATTCTCTCTCGCGCTTGACTTCATCAGGACTGTGCATGCAAATTGTGAACAACCTTGGCCTGTGATTTACCAGGATTGGTTTTGAGTGCAATCAAAAGAGCGTAAGACCCGGCTTTTCATATGAAGATATGCAAATCACCACTCATCATTACAACTAAAAACAACAACTTCTTACATGTCTCCTGAGTCATTCAGCAATCTAAACTGCGTCGGGATCCAACAACGAGATGCCATTTTCACATGAAACTCAACACACGAAGAAAGCTCGTCCCAACGCGTTACCCCATCAATTTTATGAATCACCCGAAATTCTGGATCGGATTTGGGCAAATGAGCGTCACTTTTGCCCATGTTGTAACCATTCTCGAGCAGCCAGATGCGACTATTCATTTGGGCATAGACTTCGGCGATGGCTGGAAACGATCCCTTTGGCAAACCAAGAAAATCAATGTATGATTGCAAAGCAGAGTCAGACTTGGGTTTGCTCATGATGTTGGCTAACGTTGTATGTTATTAGAATAGATGATGTTGTCGTCGGAAAGGGCTTGCCAGGGTAGGGTTGCGTGATTACCATATTATTGAAGCTTTGGTCAGCTGTCTGGTGAACAAGTTGTTGTTGTGCGTTTGCTTTGGCAGTTGGAAGTTGGAACGTAGAGCGAGCGGGATGAGAAAGTCATTCTTCTTAAAAAGAAGTAGGTAAAGTAGTACTTAAGCACAGTCTTACTGTACAAGCTATTTATGTAGGTATCCGCCTCTGTCTGCCTCTAAGCAATGATTTTAAATTTAAAACCCAGCGTTCGTCAAGAGGAAACCTCAAGACTTGAACGACAGCAAAGCACCCAAGCAAGAACCTAAGCCAAACGAAAACTTTTCCAATGACAAACACAATCAACTATCGATCTTCAGGTTCGAGTAGCAACAAGGACATTGTTCTGCCAGGCGAAGGCAGCAAAGAGACGTCACCTACAAATAGCGAGGGTATTGTTATTACACCAGAGCCGTCTATTGTAATCAAAACAAAGTTGTTCAAGGACAATGGCAACGGCTCTACACAGTCCATTCTCAGCATATCCGACGACAGCAGCAATCGAAATGATAGCTCCGAAACTAAAGTATTTATCAACATTTGCATGCATGAGCTCATTTCGTTGCCCACGAAACGAAAAACCATAGATGATGAGTCCGGCAAAGAAGTAGATGCTTGGCATCTACCTATGAGCATGGGAGAGCTTCGGCCTTGCTTCGACAAACTTGGGAACGCAGCTCTTGCGGCAGATTGTATCATGAACCCACAAGTTGTCACGGATATGCACTTGGACAGCAACCATTTTCACTTTGTTGCTGATCTTGTCATCCAGTGTGCCAATAGAAAATTCAGTGAGCCTTGCTTCGGAGGATTGGCTTTAGACAAGCGTTACAAAGTTCCCAAGATGAAATACGCAGGCTATGTCGATGAAAAGACTGGTCTACCTACTGATATCAAAATGACTCAAGTCAATGACAGGTTAAAACCCGTGGTTGCAAAGCAACGGATTAAGGGAAATGGTAGATCGAAGCCAATTATCGAAGAACTCGATTCACCTCCTGCGGTTGTAGAGCCTGTGCGTTCAGGCAACCATGGCCAACCCAAAAAGCAACAAACGCCCATGATTCGTATCGAATTGTTCGTGGAGCATGAGTATACGTGCATGGCACTGCAAGATTTTTTGGATTCTTTAGCGAAAGACATGCCGCCAGGTGTGTGGAAGAAACAAATCACATCCCCAGAACTGAAGCAGATTGCATCGAGTGCTGCGATGCACAATCTACACCCTTCTCAGCTGCTCAAAGTGCCAATTCCCTTTAGTTCACAAGCTGCTTTTGCATCTAGCATCATTGCAAAATGCACCGGCATTACTTCAGACACGAACATGACATTGGAGGCATCAGCTTTCTTACTCGTGCTTTCTTCTGACAATCATTCTAAAACGGAATGCGTGCTCCCTTTCCTAATCGACTCACATACAACCACGTGCACATATGATTCAGGCACCAAGATGTTGGAAATTAGAATGCCTCTGCTTCGGAGTATGATGAATGCAGAAGAAGGACCAGATCCAGGAACAAAGCAATGGGAATTTGCAAATGCCTTTTCTGGTGGTACCATTGATGAAAGTCTTGAAAAGACCGTCTCAAATAACGAAGACTCGTCAGCAGATGCAGTTCAGTCGGACGTTGAAAGTGATTCCGAAGATTTAACGCTTCCAGAGGATTTGTTTCACAAACAGGACGCGCTCAGTCGCCACTATCTGAAGCAGCAAGAGGATGAGAAGCAGGATAAAAAGAACAGTTACGAACAGATGTTGGCAAGTGAGGGAGATAATACTGAGATTATTGATGTTCGGGACTTTCAATCTGGTTCTCAAAATATGGAGCAAACCAATAATGTAGCAACAAATGATACATTGAAAAAGGCAGAGGAGGCATTCAAGCAGAGCCTTGCCAGTGATGGGAATGAATACGCTTTAGGTAGCAATTTCGTCTTTGATTTGGTATAATAGATGATTGCATAGCAGCCTGCCCTAATTGTTTGACGAATAGATCATCAGTTTGTTAACTTCCTCAGTGGCCAGTCAAGAGCCTCTCAATGAATTCAATGTAATCACATTTCAATACTATCATGCACTCCCCACATGAAACGGTGATTGGTGCCAAATATGAAAATAAGAAAGAAAAGTCTGAAAGTCATATAGTAACACGGCGTCTCCAAGATCTCGGTCTCGTCTTCAAATCCACCACATTTTTATCCAGCTGCTGCTGTTGACGTCTTTCCTTTTCTAATTGAAAATACGAATCAGGTTCTCTCCAATCTCCCATACTCCATCGATTTGCATCATCAGTGTTCAAATTAGTATTATGCAGTAAATCATCAATAAGCTTGTCGCTATTTTGATTCACTTCTCGACTCCAAATGTATTCGAGTTCATCCCAATCGGTTTCAGCCCAGGATTTTCGGTTGATGGTTTCGTGTTGAGAACGAGCATGTTGGCTGTACGGTGTATCAACCGTGGAACGACGGCGTGGTTGGAGTGATTTGAGAAAAGGTTGTGCTGCCGCTGTCGTTTCTGCAATCGTTTCGTGAGCAGCTTTAGTGTCGTCTGTGGAAGCGACTTCCGGAGCATGAGGCTGGCGTTTAGAGAGTGGCGTATATTTTCTGTTATTCATTGTTGTTGTGATCTGTGAATTGAGGAACACATCTAACATCTATCTCATATCTCATGAGGCCGATGCTTTTACGGTCACACGTATTTAACGGATCGTAGGGTTTTCGGGGTACCGGTGCATGCGTGTACCTTTTATATCTGTGTGTTGTGTTGCCTTCTCACTTATGGCGAGTCACGATGAGACTCTTTCGTGGATGCGCGGAGAATTCAAATGAATTGAAGAAAAAGTTTCTTGCTAGTAAATGAACCCATGGATGACATGCCGTAGTGTTAGGTTCTGTTAGGTTGCATGTGTTGTTTGCATTCTCACGACTTATTGTGAGTCACGATGAGACTCTGTCGTGGATGTGCGGAGAATTCAAATGAATTCCCCCTCCATCCACTGAATTCAGTGTCAACTTCAACCACGGTCATTTATAGACGAAGAATTAAGGCTATGCAAAAATAAACATTATCAGTAAACTGGAAATTTTTGCGTAGATATCAATAGTGCAGTCATACTTGGGATTGCATAACTGGAACTTATTCAATTACAGCACTATTAACTTCAAGTTGGCAATTGAACCATGGCACTGAATTAAGTGCCTCTTGTTCGAAGCCTGAACTCAGTACACAGCACGTTTTACGTCATGCCTTAACAATGATAATCCATCTACGTTACATTGATGACATAGTTATAATGATAATTGACCAATAGGGTGCTCGATAACTGTCTGGCCGGAGCCCCCAATGGCTCAAAGACCCATTGAAAATTGTAACAAATTTATGAGAATAGATGACTAAAATAATATTATTAATTGTAAGTATTGACCCGCGAAAGACACGTCTAACTTAACCCAGTTAATATATTATTTAATTCGGTTGATTGTTGCTTGTGTTTGCTGCGTGCTGCATCAAATCCACTTCAATTCATCTCTGTTTTGGGTTGTTGTGTGTATTCATTTGTGCATTTCCGTTCTTTAATCCCATAATACAACCACAATTCGTCCCATCCACAACAAAGGCGGCTCGACATTGTAACAATGGCAAGTGGGATGGTTGGGGGCTATGAATATGTTCGCAATCACCGACGATGTGATGTGGCTTTGACCAGAGAGGTCAAGGATGGAGTATGATCCAATAGCCGAGAGCGAGAAGAACAATTTGATATTGCCTGAAACTAACCGTTCAATTGATTGGTTATTCTCCAGTAGCAAATAGCCTCCTCAAATTATTTGACTTAGCCCTTCTTGAGCTGTATACGCCAAAGGCACCAGGCGACCCCATATACGAAGAGGTTCGTTTTCCCAACTCCCAACGCGATGACTAATCTGGACAAGGAATTGATGGAAACTAAAGGCGACCCGACGGCATACATTTCAGTACTAATGCAGTATTACAACGCTGAGAAAAATGTAGCTTTGCAACCGCTTCTCCAAAAGCCTGGCGTTGCCGTATTTATGTTCATCAACATAATAGGCCTCAATTCCATGATCCGGCACAGACACCTTGTCCACTTGATCACTTCCCAACCCATGTAGAGGGACAAGGACAAGAACTACGCCGCCACGTAATACAGACACGGTAAGAGGGACCAATGATTTGCCGTCCGCGGTGCGACGGATAAGAACGAGGGAGGAGTCGTCGTTGAAGGCAAGGTGGTTGATTGCCTCGATCTGAAATGGACGTGGATTGTCGAATCCGTACACGTCCTTGACGGCTTCTTTTATGATGGTGACATGTTGATTTGGAATGTCTTCGAGGGGAACAACGGGCGTGAAGAGCGATTGTTCTGCAGTGTCGTCGTCGGCGGGTGTTGATGCGGCAGAGGGTAGAAGCAGGGAAGGATCTTGAGTGAGAGGGAGGTCTTCTTGTGATTGGCTCTCTTCCTGTTCGTCTTCATCAGTTGGCTGCTGACGGGGCGTTTGCTGCAGAGGAGACACAGTAGTGGTGCCAACAATGCGGTCAATATGAGAAGCACCAGGGGTGGAGGCATTGTCAAGCCTACGACGCTTCGACGGGCCGCTATCATGGTTATTCGGCGTTGGTTCCATCATCCGCGGAAAATGAAAAAATCTACACCGCCCTCACGTGGTTTGGTGACTCACTGTGAGGTGAAAGTACAGCCTCACCAATGACCCANGCTGACTTGGAGGGTCTGTAAGTTGATGAATATTGGGAGTTAGACAAAGTTATGGCGCTCATTTGACATTCATTGCGGTTCTGCCTTGCTGGCTTTTATTTTTAAATTTTTAAAATGATTTCACTCAACAACGGCTCAGCACAGACGAACAAAGCAAAGTTGAAAAGTCCTCCAGCCAAGCACGTGCAAAGTTGAAATGCGCACTGCTGGGAACGAAAAGCCGACTGTCCTGAATACAGTCGCAAGTTCAAGTAGTCATATTCAACTCGAGAGTGGTCGATTCAGAAGATATGATCCTCGAAGCGATCAAGTTAATGATAACGGATCACATGATTCACAAAGCAAGTCCGACAGAGACCGCCGACTTGAACGTGTGGATCGAGTAAAGCGGCAAATCATTGTGATAGTATTATGCATTCAAAGCGCTTCATTTGGATTTTGTATTCAATCCTTCCGCAACATGGGGCATGAGAGAGATTGGAGCAGAAAATCTTATTACATCGTCTTTAGTCTCGCATTAACTGGGAGCCTTTGTTTGATAGACAACTCTTCTGAAATACGCGTCAGTAAGCGCTTGATGCATCATTATTTGCTTGTGGTGGTGTATTTCGTTGCATTAATTGTAACTTTATCAAGCTCCATTCTAGTATCGTCACGGGGCATTGAGTTGGCGAAGTCCATATGCGGCATAGTTGGGTGGTGTGTATCTTGCTTTCAGATCTATCAAACAACTAAAGGTTCTAGGAGAGCTGAACAATCGCTAAATTGTAACTGATGAACGAGGACAAAAAGGAAATAAGTAGACAAATTATTGAAAGTAAACAAGCTTGAAATAACTGCAATAATAATTACCATTCCTCCTTAACTATCCCAACAACCGGCACTTTTATCAAAAGGATTGTCACAGATACATGTTGGTACTTCCTTACAATAATCACACACGCCTCTTCCGGAACAATCGCTTGGGCAAACCAGAAAAGGACAGACAGCTGCCAGCCTTGGACAGACAACTGAGTAATTCAGGCCAACGTCAATTTCCTCTCCATAATATCTGCACCGGTAAGACCTACCCTCAACGATGAAACTAAGTGATTTATCATTAGAGTTGCATACCGTTTCAAGGCAAATTGGCGCCCCTGCGTCAGTTTCATAGCATCTGCTGCTTTCGTCAAAGAATTCCTCCTTGAATTGAGATGATATTCTTGTGCCAGATGATGAGCATGATGCTAGGTGTTTAGATCTCATTGGACAGTAATCCACATCTTTGTAGACTGATCCAAACATGGAGTTTTCTGGATGAAAGTATTGGAATTTCGCTGGCGGCTTAGCCTGTCTGTGTAGATCACAGGCGGCTTTATTTCGATGATTGAAATCGCACCCTGACCGTGATTCTTCTAGGGTGTCGCAAAAATAGCCATTGGAATATGGAACTTTCCCTTTCGCGATGCATCTTTCGTAGACAAATCCACATCCAGCTGCTCTTCCGAATGACGAAGTTGTCGCCTCAGTAAAGTTGGCCTTATACCAGGACGAATCTTCCAAAATCGCAAGTGACAAAGGAGATACACGGAATGCTAAGTCTGCGTTTGGTGACAGCGAAGTCATTTCCTCGTCAAAATGATATCGAAGGTTTAAAGTTGAGAACATACAAGTTCCGTTGCCGTCTGGTGTTGGTGGGTTCAGTCTTGCTCCAGTCAAGCTTTGACAATCAAAGTGATTTCGGACAACCTGTCTCACAGTAGGTGTGGAGATCTCATAGTAAACCTCTCCGTCGGGCGACGATTGCTGTTGAATGATGTTCGAGATGGACACCTTCTTTTCTCCGCTTTCATCGCAGGACATATTGACATATCTTCCACCCCAACTGTTCTTCGTGGCTGGGTCACGAAAGTGATGAAAAAGGCTTGGAGAGAGGCCGAGAAATTTGCCAACTAGAGCTTTAGTGCTTGCAATGTGGCGCAGCATTTCACTTTCATCAACTGCCCTATCTTTGAGCCCCATGCTTTCCAAACAAATCGAGAGTGACCCAATTAGTGGTCTCATGTTTTGATCGAAATGACACACATTTATGACAGGCTTGCTATCGACTGTGCACAAAGATTGTTCACGCACATCAACATACAATACAACATCTGCATGTGAAACACCTTCTTGGAGGTGATTCTCTGGTATGGAATGTACCCCGCAATTAGTAACCTTCGGGACAATTGGTTGCATCGGCTGATATATCGAAAGAACCTCACCCCACATCCTTGCCACTACTGGGAATATTTCATCCAAGTACGCCCTGAGTTTAGCTTGATTCTGAACGGAGCGATCTTTATCAACGAAGTTGTGACTCAATTCATGTAGCATTTCTGACAGACTCGTGGTCTCAAAGCTCAATCGTAGCGGTTTGAGGTCGTGACCGTAAATTACAACTAGTCGGCGATTTTTGCTCTCATCTGCTGAAGGGAGGACAAGATCGTGAATACTCGTATGGTATTTACTTTCTAGATGCGCCAATTGATGTTGTGTATGAAGAGCACGACCGGGTTGGAGCTTTTCAGTATATTTTGCTTTCCATGATGGATCACCACCTTCTTCTTGTTCATAAGCGAAATCGTCATTCAATGAAATATCTTCAGACTGTCTAGGAACGACGCTTGGTCCCCAAGTTGGACACATTTTCATTCCTTCAACAGGAGACAAAGTTGGGGCTGCATTATTCACTTGATCTTTGTCGAGCAAATTCTTATTTGTAGTGGAAGATTCGAGTACGGCGAGGAACGACTCGTCGCTTGGTACATGGTCTTCTGTTAGCGCCAAAAGAAATCTATTTCCACTAGATTCTTCTGAATCTAATGTTGTATCAATCGTTTCGTGTTCCCTAGATTTGAATAACGAAAAAAGCAGGGAAGAAGAAGTGTCGTTGGTAATGCTCTCTGTGCTCTCTATAACAACGGGTTCATCATTCGTTGGACTCTCGGTTTCCTTCAGTAAATCGTTTATAGAAACGGTTGGGCTCATTGTTGGAGGTTCGGTTGTTGAGCAGATGGGTTCCCCTATGTCATCTATTAACTCCGGTGGATGACATGACTCAAACAGTGGCCTGATTTGTTAAGAAAAGAGACACGTTGACATTTCCGTTAGTGAAAGTTAAGTATGCCAGTTAAACTTAGACATAGTATCTCACTTACCTCCACTGACAACCAAGTCCCGAACCTGCGCAGTCCTCTTCTGTGTCGAATCTGTCACAGGAGCATTCTGTCTGGTTGCTAAGCATTGTCATTCCCATACGCCTAACCAGTTCATCTTCCGACAGACCATCCAACTTTTCTTCTTTTCGATACACCTTGACAAATGGAGCTCTGGCGCCATATAAACTTCTATCAGTCATTTTATACATCCCTGCCTTTCCCTCTCTGGTCAAGTAAGCAAGGTAGTCAGTGCCACCAGGCCCTTTTGGTCCAATAATTTTATCTCCCCTGAGTTGAAATCTAAGAGGTTGGTGTTTAGCATAAAGATCTTCTCCATTGTCACCGTTTCTTTCTCTCCATTCTTCGCAGAATGAATTTCTCTCTTTTGTATTATACAGCATATCCATGTCAAGAACCACTTGTTTATGCTTGGGTTGCCATCTCTGCGCCAATGATATGATTTCCTTGCAGTATGGATATTTGAGGCAAAATGGATATGTTGCTGGAGTGAACGGAACCACAGGAACAAATTTTCCCGGCGTGAACATTAAATCAACATGTCTTGCAACTAAATGGTACGAGTTAGTAATCATAAACCACTCGGTTTCCACCTCAGCAGCACATAAATCCATAAAATCTGGCGCGTCTCGAAACTGCAGTTTAACTGGAACTCTGGTGTACTTGGTGTAATCATGCGCGTTTGATATGGAAGGGGGTATCATAATTATAACTTGGTCAAATGGATGATCTCTGGAATCAAGAGTCTTGATGAGGTTTAAGGAGCGATCGAAGAACCACTCTGACACAACTAATGTGACTTTGATACGTGCAGGATCCCATGGAGAGTATAATTTGGCTCCGTGTATAACATATTCTGGACCGAGATGGCGTGGGATGAGATTAGTTGCAGCGTAGTTGTGGATGGCTTTGGTGAATTTGTAAGGTATTTCTTCTTCCCACCTGTCGGCCCACTTAGTAAACATGGCCAGATTATCAGATAGAGTGATGTTTTCGCCCTCTTCATTCAACATGATTTTGGGAGCCAGTTTGGGTACAATGCCGAGTGTTCCTGTATAGCAAAATAAGTAAGTGATTGATTCATTTGCACGCAGCAAAAACAGTATTTTACTTACCCTCAACCCACATTTGAGACATGCGGTAGTCGTAAGCTATTAAGGGAAATACACAATCCTCTGAGATATCATGGCAGTAATATCAATTAATGCTGATACAAAATAAACTCACGTATGGAATTGTAAGGACATGGTGCTTCTATTTCCAATTGACCAACGAGACGTTCTAAAAGAGGATGAGATGTGTTGTATATACCATTGCCGTTTGTGTGATGGAGCAGAGATATGGGAATGCTCTCATAAAATGCATCCCTTTGTAATAAAATAGGTTACAGAATAAACAAGTGAGCATGTGACAGCTACGCACAATAGATACTTTGAGCACTTCTGCCTTACCATTTATCTCCGTCATATTGTCTGTGAAACAATAATGGGTTAGCATAAGTTTTAGCAGTGTGCAGGAAGCAAGGCCCCTATATCACCACTTACGCTCCTAATACAGCAAAGGGTCTATACGCGTTAATCTCCCCCAAAAGAACATCTAACCAATAATTCTTTACGGGAACGCTATCACCCTCCATCAAATAGAACCCATCATAATCGCCCCATTCTCCAGACTGAATGATTCGAAAGGCTGCTTCGTACTGTCGATTCGGTCCATTTACCCAATTATACAACTCTTCCTGTGCTGAAGGAATGTACAGATCTAGTTCTGGAGGTATATTGGCTTCGATTGCATATATATTGTCGAAGCAACGACTCCATCCTAATTATCGGGATGAGAATATCGGAGTGAGAACTAGAATATCATTTCATTAACAAAAACAGAGAGGAAGCGTGACATACCTCCAGGACTGAAAAATTCCTTCATGATCTCGTCCACTGAGTTGATAGCTATCTTCCCATCCTTATCTGCAAAAGTTTGCGAATAGAATAAAAACAAATCGGCACTTGTGGTCCTCAACCCATCTGCGGGTACATCATCAAAATAATCCTTTGTCTTGGGCTTGCGTTTACATCTTTTGAACAAACTAGAAGCCATACCCCTAAACCACGAAGTGCTGTTGTAATCTGCCTCGCATTCCCAGTTTTCTTGCTCATCTTTATGAAGCTTTCTTCCAGTACCATTTGTACTCATATCAAATAATACCCATTCATCAACCTCATCTTCGTCGATAGTGTCACCTAAATCTTGCTCTGCAGCACGACATGGTACTAAACTATTCCAACACGTGAAAGTACTGGGAAGTCCTTCCGCATCAAAGAAACAGAATGGACGAACTATAGCCAGTCTAGAGACGATGCCCCGTTCTCTGTCAGATGCTCTATCTCTCTTGGGGTCCACTTGTAACTTTTGTGTTTGTAATAAAGTATCTGTAGCGTTGGTCGATGTGTAGTAGGATGAAGTTACATATGGATGTTCAAATACAAAATCTGGTTTGTTGAGCGCGTATGCTCTGTCGCCACTCTCCCTTACGAATAGTAGTCTAGGATGAACATATTGTTTGCATAACTGTTTGAAGGGGATGGCTAAAATGATTATCAGTGATACCCGTAAGATTCGAAACAGTGTCTGTCTCGATGTATGCGAACTGCTGTTCTCCTTTGCCTCAACATCAAACACATCTTTGACGCCATATGCAGTTCCAACAGCATTAGCATTCTCGTATGATGTTTGTTGATTCTGTGTTGTTTCTGTATATTTACGATTGTTTGAATTGGTAATGAACCGATCAGCATGAACAGCCGTGAAGGTGGCCTTTTTGTTAGATTTTTCTCTGTAGTCGTCTTCGTTGAGATATTTTTGGATTATACCAGTGTAAGGCGTCGAAGACGCATTCTTGGCTGTATATTTCACCATTTTATTAATGGCCCAATCTGCTCACAGCTTCTCGGTTATATTCACGCAATCTGCAATCTGATTGAAGAGTGATACTGAGCATTTGAAATCATGAAATACTTGGTCAGTGACAATGTTCTGTAGAACAAAGTAATACACAAATTAACAATATAATGAACCTTCATAGGAGGTAAATAAATGTTCTCCATCGCAAGATCGTTAACTAACAGCACTGCATCGAAACATGAACATCGTCTTCTCATTTGAGACCTTCAGCCTAACTCGGTTACAGTTCCTCCCAGCATGAACACTCACCCTAGTTCTGGAAGATTGCGTCGCTCATTTCGCTTGGCGGCCATGGTTAGTGTGTTCGGGTTTTGCCTGCGCGTAAAGAAAAGACATTGCGGTGAAACTCGAGGATTCTCCGTATTTTCTTTTTGTCCGGTCTTTTCCTTTTTTCTAATATTATGGCGGGATCTCTCTCTCACTCTCATCAACTACTACTCTACATAGCTCTTCCACTTTCACTTTTTGCCACCGCCCCATCATCGTCCGACCGAGTTTGCAGCAACCACATTGCATTGCGGCAACTCTATTGCAACTGCTCGACCCATTCCGAATGGGATCCAACGTATCCAAACCTTCTAATCAATCATCAGCGGACGCGGTGTCTTCCAGAAAACAACAGAGACAAACAACGTCGTCGTCTGAAAGCATTGGTTTCAAATCAAGTCGTTTGGAGAAGAAGTCAAGGTGAGACAGTTCTTCGTTCGTTTTGGGGGGTTATCTTCATCGATTGGTTGTCGAATTCAAATAGCTTCTGGGTTTTTCGTTTCGTTGTCGTCGCGCTGATTTGCAATTCTCATTCGTTCCGTCATTCATCGAATGCCACACTGACACCCCCAATCTTTGGCCATATTCGACTTTGAATCACAGTGAAAAGTCAACGCGTCGAGGCCCAACATTATCCAAATCTACGAACCAACCTCCGAAAGAAAAGAAGCAGCCGCTCTCCTTGATCAAGAAAACACTAGCGTCCCACGGCAGCACTCGAGATCAAAGGGGGAATTCTTCGACGAAGGACGACAAAATGAATTCAGGTTATTCCAATAAGGAAAATATTAATTCTACTCAAGCTACATCGTCTGGAGACGATCAGCATTGTGATACGGTCCAGTCGAATCAGCCTGCTGCTGCTGCCTCTTCGACTCAGCAGAGGCTTCAGAAGAATCGTCGTCCTGGTAAGAATGGTCGAGGCAACAAGGTTGCAGTCACCAACGAACAGCCTCCAAATGAGGCCGAGTTACCAATGCAACGTCCCAATAGAGTTTCCGTTGATCCACCAGGTGCTATACTCGGAAACATGCCTTGGATTCCACCCAATCACGAAGCCTACAGTAATGCCAATATGTACCATAATGGCAATGGCTCATTCTCCGCTGTTGCTAGCTGGCCCTTCCAGCCAATGCCGAACCTTGGTCATGTTCAAATCCCGTTTCACATGCCTCCCTTCCTTGCGCCTCTCGTAGATTCGGTGCGTCATCCATTTGCCAACTTTGTGGGTCATCATAACGCTCCGTATTTTGGACACAATCTTCAGCCTCATCTTGCCGAGGGTCAGCATTGTGAGCCGATGGAGGCAGAGGATACCGAAGTTTATTCGGCAGATGAAGATGCTGATGCAGATGCACTGAAAGATGA
Organism: Cyclotella choctawhatcheeana; assembly: GCA_036939855.1. Classification (NCBI taxonomy): domain Eukaryota; phylum Bacillariophyta; class Thalassiosirophyceae; order Thalassiosirales; family Thalassiosiraceae; genus Cyclotella; species Cyclotella choctawhatcheeana. The sequence goes on from JALLPH010000213.1 coordinate 23,928, forward strand.
TTCGGACGAGAATATGGATGAATCGCCGTCTATTGATTTGCCTTCTACGTTTGCACCGGACTATGTTGTTGAACAAATCAGGTCCAGACGTTTGATAGAGAATCTTACCGACGCCAAAAAACCTTCGAATAAGAAACCTCTCAAGCAGTCTCAGAATAGAGTTCTAACTCGTTCTGCCGCCAAGGCTCTCAAGAAGAAATCTACCAAAGCTGCGGTCGCTCATCAAGCTGCTTCTCCGGTCTCTTCTCGTTCAGAGCCTGCTGCTATTTGCGGCGCCGAGTCTCCGGAGCCACAGGTCATGACTATCCTTGGCAAACGAGTTACAATGATTGATCCTGATCGCAAGGTTTTCGTTATTGATCTGCTGTCTCCCGAACAATGTGATCACATCCGCCAAATGGCAGATGACCACACGAGGCATTGCCATGATAGTGGATCTTGCAGTCCAGTGTGGCGTAAGTTCTTCTTAACGTGCATTTTTTTCTCTGGTATTAGTGAAGAGATCGTCTCACATATCGTTTCTATTACATTCATGTTTAGGCACCCTCTACACCTATACAAAAATGGATCTCCCGGTTTGTGAAATTCCTAAAATGAGGGAGAAGTACACGGAACGAATCCTTCTCGATGTCAAGCGAATTGTAGGTGAGATCTTTGGCAAGAAGAAGGAGGCTCTGGCCCTCCGACCACGAAGCTGGAAGGAACCGCATATGCTCCTCTATCAGGCAATAGACGGGAAGCCTCAGCATACGGGTATTGAAATGCACTATGATGGATGCGATATTACGTGGCAGGCGGTCCTCACTCGCAATGATGAATATGAAGGTGGAGGTACTTACTTCAGATGTTTGAAGAAGACTGTCTTGTTGAAGCAGGTACGACTTTGATGTACTATTTACTATTCCTCAATTGAATTGTATATTCATTATACTAATGACACTTTTGTACTTATTGCAGGGACAAGTGCTGGTACATCCAGGTGAACTGTATCACAAGGGATTAGATATTACATACGGCGTGAGAACACTGTTGGTTTGCTTCACTGATGGTTTCTCTCCTAAGATTCTGGACGATAGCAAACAAGAGGATGATGACCCAGAATATGAAAAGAATGTTTGCATTTATTGAAGAAGCACCGCCATGTGCACTGCTATGGAGGCTATGCATACGGCTTGGCAGAGTAAAAAATACTTTCAAGGTGCCTGCTATTGAGCATCCTCATGATGGAGACTTTTGGAAGGTCTTAGCATAATGAGTAACACCAGATAAACATTGGATATACAATAGACATGTGACTGTTTAATCTAGATACTAATCCAACAAAGATTTCCTTAGATAGCAGGATTTGTCTCCCCATTCAGTGCAGGTTTGCCACAACCAATAGCTACCTTTTCTATCAACCCATCCTCTATTGGACAGTTTTTTTGTCAGTCACGATTCGAACACATTTGACGGTTAAAAATCTACTGTCACTACATGTTCTTCCAGCTTTTTCACAGTTCTCTTCAACTTGGTTGAAACCATAATCTTTGAGTGACTTTAATAGATTTTCTTTTGTTGATCCTTCACATATGTATGACATCCAATCCAAATGTAAGTCTGATTCAAGGATAGCAAGTTTCATGAAGATAGAAGCAGCATCCTCGTTGAGGTGTTACAACGATTTCAGTCGGGATTGGGGAGCGCGTCTAAAATTGTCCAGTACTAAAATCGTCCAGCGTCCAGTGTCCAGTGAAGTTTT